>QANZ01054748.1:0-51989 GCA_003254925.1 Chamaecrista fasciculata | reverse complement strand
CAATCGTTGATGAATGCAATTTTTTACGGGTCAAGAGATATATTTCACTTTCGTAAGGACCGATTCGTTCAATTTATATAAAATCATAGACCAAATGGTAGGTTTTTAAAAATTTTCATGTTATTTACATTTTGGTCCTTTCATTTCATTACATAATACTACTCCAACCTTCATTACAAATATTCACATCTAGCACAAATTCCAAGACAATTTCATTACCATTTCATTTCATAACCACCACAACTAAAAAGTCAAAATATTATTTTTTTTATTTCTATCTATTTCCATTATCAATTATCAATTCTACCCCTATACAATTTAAAAAAACCCATATATTTATTTCAACCAACCACAATCGAGTAAACGAAAAGGATATGGAAAATTTGAAATCTTTCGTCACTTTTTAATGTTCTAATTTTTTTTTTACGGTGATTAAAGTTAAGATAAGTTTAGGTATATTTTTAGCCAAATTTATATATACTAAAGTGTACAAAAATATATTTTTAAATTTTAAAATGATTAAATGCACAATTCACGTTATTTTTTGTTTGCTTAAAATTGTGTAACTATGAATTGATGTTTTGTTTAGTTTAATGTTGTATGTAGTGTTAATTAGATAACTTAATTAAGGATTATCTCATTATTTTTGCTTGCTTGTTTTTTTATAGTTTAGACTTTAAAGTACGAACGTATAGTATGACTTATAATCAATTAAAAAAAAGGCTTAATCATTCAAAACTTTCAATTATATGTATAAATATTTGTTAATTATTCAATAATTAGATCAATAACTCATACCCGAGCCATTAACACAGTTGACAAATCATGATCATGATCAGAAGAACTTAGTAATATAGAGTGTGGGCATGCATGGCTAGTCATTGTTTATTACGAAGCATGTGGAGTGAAATAACATAAATATAGAATATAGAATAATCAATTCATCATAACTCATAAATCAACGAGGTATCGGTTTCAGAACGAGGAATTAAGAAGGCACCATACTTGCTCCACATGGGATCTGGATCCCCTGAATTTTTCTCTGCAATTTCATCAATCTCAACGGTCTGATATATCTAATGCTCTTTATTTTATCACGTTGGCACTCCATCAATTTTAAGTATTTTTTTTTTAAAAAGAAATCTGATTCTTCCTTAACGTCTTCTGAATTTTGTGATATGTATCACCAGAATTTTGGAAAAGCGACGAAGAACTATCTATAGTTATATACAATATGTTTTAGTTATCATATCAGTTGTTGACTCAGTTAAGAGTTTAAGGTTACCAAATCACTGGTTTAACCACCAGATTAATTGTTGGATTGATCAAATTATATATATATTTAATTAGTTATATATATCAAACATTAGTACATTACTTCTAATTTCTAGATATATAAATATTATTGAAACTAAATATTAGAGTTGGTGTTGCTTTTTCATTCAGTATCTTGGATTAATTTATTCGAAAAACCTTTGACATTATTATGAATTTTAATTATGATGTTATAAAATATTAGTTATTACTCCATCCAAAATAAAACTTAGTCTTGATGAATAATTATATTAGCTATTCCTCCACGTTGAGAACTTGTATGAGTTATAAAAATTATATATATATATATATGTGCATGACTTTAGTATAGGCATCGACACCCACTTCATCTATTAAATAAAGTTAAGAGGAATAGAAAAAATTATACACAAAAAATTTAATGTGGTTCGGTGCCTCAAGATATATTCTATGGTCTCTTTGAGACAACTTTACTGTAATTATAATTTTTGTACAGACAAAATTACAAACTCTCCTCAATATAATTTTTGATCGGAGAAAACTGTAAATCCTCTCTCACAACTATAATTTTTTAACGAAAAAATTATAAACCCCCTCCCAAACATAATTTTTATACGTAAAAATTATAAACGCTTCTCTTACCACTTTCAAAACTACATTTTGGTGATGCTCACACAACAAACTTAGCTCATGAAGGAATTACCTCTACTTATAAGCAATTCACTTCGTCTCCTCAATCTTGCAATTTAATGCACATATCCACCACCTCCTTAAATTCCCAATCAATTTGATTCTTCAATAAAAAATTAATTAACAAATCGGTGCAGCATATCAACCTTCAAAAATATTTTGATTTTAAATGAAAAAAACCCAACATTTAGAATTTTGAGAAAAAGAGGCAATGAGGAAACCTAAATGAGGTGCTCTAATTTTTTGAGGATCACAATAACAAATGCAAGGTTCTGGTTAGGGATGGCAATGGTTTAGGGTATTTAGGGTACCTGTCCATATCTGTCCGAAAAAATTATCCGGTATCCAACGGATATCGTATAGGATACGGATAGTGAAAATTAAATATTTTTTGGATATTGGGTGGATACGGATATTACCTTCGGATACCCTATATCCGTCTGAAATGAACGGATAGTTAGGGCATCCGATATCCGATTATTTATTTAATTTTTATATTTTACATTCAATTTAGTATCTTCTATATAATTATTTAATTATATTTATATTTTTTTTATATATAATCATTTTTTAGTAACTTTATATTTAATTGTTTTATTTTAAAAAAGAAATTTAAAATAAAAATAAATCATAATTTTATTTATTTATTTTAGTTAGTGGGTATTGGATATCGGGTACCCGGTATATCCAAGTTATAAAATAGGATACCCTATCCTATATTTATACTTTTTCAGATATTTCGGGTATTTCGGATACCCGTCGGATACCGGATATCGGATAGGATACAGATACGGATACTAATTTATCGGATATAGATAGAGTACGGATATTGAATAGAGTAAACGGATACGGATACGGATAGTGGCAAAACCACCGGATACCCTATCCTATCCGTTGTCATCCTTAGTTCTGGTCCTAAAAAGAAAAGAAAAAAGAAGAAAAAAGAAGAAGATAAAACTGGGCCAAATATGGTAGGTTATTTGTTTGTTTGTTTTTTTTAAAAAAATCCAATGAGTCAACCCGGATCGCTTGCAGGTATTTTTTTATTTTTGCCTCTATCAGACTGGATTATTGGGTTCGAGGTTAACCTGAGCAGGCCGATTTGTTTTTTTTTTTAAAACACTGGTTAATAGTGTCTAATTATGAACGCCGGTATTGTTAAAAAAAAAAAATAATCCAAAAAAGGATAATTACAGTTTGGTATCCTGTAATTTGACCATATTTCACTTTGATAACTTGTGGTTTAAAAAGTGACATTCTAGTACCCTCTGGTATTCTCCGTTAACACTTTGGTACCCTGAGCTTTAATTTCATTAGAAAATTAACGGAAATTGGCATTTTTTGGAGCTTTTTGTTAACCATTTTTGGGGAATAAAAGATAATTTTAATGTAAAAAAAAAAGGCTGAAATTATTAAAGCACCCATAAATATTTAAATATCTTCCAAATAATCCTTAAAAACACAAAATTTTAGATCTTAATAGCATTAGATTGCATAATTTTTCCAGAATTGAGACTGTACTTTTTTGTAATTCTATCTTCTGTCCTACATTTTCCAAATATTATGTTTTGACCCCAAAAATTTTTCAAAGTTTTCATTTTAGTCCCTAGATAATATGTATCTAGAGCCCTGTTTGTAATTTTTCAAAAATATTGGGGGTCAATATGTAATTTTTTCAAAATTTCACGGTTAAAATTATAAAATAGTCCCAAAAGTTCCAATTTTCGTTAATTTTCTAACGGAATTAAAGCTCAGGATACCAAAGTGTTAATAGAGGATACCACATGGTATTAGAATATCACTTTTTAAACTATAGGGTACCAAACCAAAGTATAATTTACCAAAAAAACAAAAAAAAAAATGAACACCGGCCTCAGTTAAGTTGCCTCCAAGAAATAGTCACGCGGGAAGCCAAAACCGACCATTATTTTTGGGAATTATAGTTTTTCCAGCTTCCAATGCCATTTATTTATTTATTCTGATTTCCCTATCCACTTTGGGTCAACCTTTGGGTGCAGTACTGGATTGAGGTATGGGCATTTCAGCTTTGAGTATCAACTATACATATATATATATGATATGTCAAGGATTCAAGCATGCATGTTCAGAGCTAGTATATAAATACTCACTCACCAAAAAGAAAATAATAGCAAATATAAGGGAGAATAACCACCTATCTTTGAGAGATTGTTATGGAAACTGGGTTTTTGCCTTTTTGGTTTCAGTCTTTCAGGATCTTTGTGGGTTATGGAACCTCACTCTCTGCTAAACTTTGAGGCATCAGGAAAGGAATTGAGTTTGCTAATTATTAAAATTGACTCCCTTATCTCTAAGAAGCTCATTATATTATGATTGCAAACTGCAGATTCCTCCTAACTCTTCTGGATGATTGGAAGATCCAACATGTTTTAATTTGAGAGAAGTCAACTCTTGTGTATGCTGATGTGTTGGCAAACTATGGTCGAAGTCTCAGCCTCATTTCACTGTTTTAATTTGAATCTCTTCCTCCCTTCTTAAGTCTCCTATTTTATTGTGACTTCATGGAGATAGGAGCTGTTAGAAGATTGAAGATGTTATCTAGGAAAAAACCTCCGTAGCTAGCTGGAGTGTTTCTGTTTTTCTCTTTTAATTTGTCTATTGCTTTTCCTGTGTTTTCTTTTATGTCTACATTGCCTTTCTGTTTCTTTCTGTACTGGCTGTAGTGTTCTTCTTCTGAACTATCTCTCATGTATTCCCTTCCTTCTTTTTAATGAATTACCCAGTTTTAACAAATATATATATATATATATATATACGTGCTTGCTGCTAATTAATATAGATATTATTACATATATATATATATAGCCAAAGAAAAAGGTACGTACCCAAGCTCATGTAGTTGTCATGTACTCATTTTTATTTATTCAACCAAGCTCATGACTCATGTAGTCATCTTTATTTATTCAACCAATATTCTAGTAAGTCCTAGCATCCATCCACGTACACACAAGCATATATCTTATATGTCGAATATTTTAATGCATAACATTATTCACACACACATATATATGTAATAAAAAGGATTAAATAATACACCATTCTATGTATGATTCAAATTCAATCTCCTCCACCGCCGCCTCCACCTCCGCCACCGCCTCCTGATCCTCCACCTCCGCCTCCACCGCCGCCGCCGCCACCTCCTCGATAGCCACCTTCGTTATAATTACCACCAGAAAAGAAGCAATCAGAATCGTTAATGTTGGCTTTGGTTCCTCCACTTTCTGCTAAGCTTCCCGCTAGTACAACCATCACCAATAACACAAGAACTACGACAGCTCCTCCACCATACCTCACAAATCTCCTCATCTTCCCAAAATTACTTAATTACTTTAATTTAAACGCTTAATGCATGGGCGTATTTATATACTATTGAACCCCCCACACCACATGCACATTAATTATAACTATTTAACCCTTATCCATATATACCGACGTTTTTGGTTAGATCTCCTTTTCATTCTCTATGATTGAGACTGCTAAACTCAATCTCTCATCAAAATTAATCTTTAACTCTCAACACATTAATTATCTTGTCTCTTATGCTACCAACTAGTACTACTCATGAACTACCTATAATATATGCAAATGTTATTTTTCTTGTCTCTTATACAAAATTGTATCAGTTTGCTTGAACTTCGGAACTTTATAAATGCTTAAGGATGGCCCCCCTAGCTAGTGAGGCTATATATATATGCTCATTCCATTTTAGTTTGAGTGAAAACGCTGTACGCAGCTAATTTTCTGAATTAATTAATTAGTAATGTGTTTTCAATTTTGAAGTTATTATAAAGCCCACGGAAACAAGTCCATTTTTGGCAGTTTTAATTTCTTCACCATGGTTTTTTTTTTACTACAGGTACTATTGACTAAGGTAATTTTTTTTTTTGTTAGAACTTGGGGTGGCAAATGGTTGGTTATATTTTCTAAATGGGTCATGGGTGGTTTATGACCCATAAAATTAAGGGTTGGCCCAACCCAATCATGAACCTATCTTAAAATATTTATATTATTTAATTTATAAACTAATTAATTAGAATAATTTTTAAATTATTCAAATTTAGGACTAAATAGTATTCTTTTTTCAGAATTTGGATTGATTTTAAATTTTCACCTTTTTTCATTTTTCTAAAAATTACATTTTGACCCCAATTATTTTTAAAAAATTTCATTTTAGTCCTCAAATATCATGATTTAGGGACTTTTTTGTAAATTTTGAAAATATTTAGGGGCATTATGTAATTTTTGCAAAAAATTGAAAAATTCATTGGTGGGACTAAAGTGCATTTTTTCGAATTTAGGACTAATCTGTAATTTTATCTTTTTCCAATATTTTACAAAATTACAATTTTGGTCCAATTTTTTTTTTATAATTTTCATTTTAGTCCTCAAATATTATGGTTTAGGGACGTTTTTGTAAATTTTGAAATTTTTTGGGGGGAATTTTGTAATTTTTGCAAAAATTTATGAAATTACATATTCATCCCCTTTCCTGAAACTACATAGTTTTGATACAAATTTAGGTTGGGTTGGATAACCCATGGGTTTTACCCAACCCAACCCAAATTTAATGGGTCAATTTTGGACCCAACCCATCTTGACCCATTATCTAAATGGGTTGGGTTGGGTTGGTTAATTTTGTGGTTGGGTCGGTAGATAATGGGTTGAGATTGTCATCGACAAGTGTCTAAGGTAATTTTGATTGAGATATATCATATATATATATATATATATATAAGCTACATTATGTGAGTATACTTGATTTTAAAGGATATTTGAATTTGAGTTTATCATTTTATGGAAGATTAACCTCTACTGCTAAACTCAATCAGCTCCATCGATTCCAACGTAGTTTTTTTTTCGTGGAAATGAGGAATTCATTAGAAACAGAACAGAGTTTTACAGAACAGAAAATAAGAACAAACAGAATTCCACCATATAGTTTACTAGCTAATGAATTAGTTTTAACATTTTACCAATTTTATTAACCTTATTAGTTTGATAGCAATTATAGAGTTAATGAAGTGAAGATGAAGAGGTACTAAAGATTGAAATGCATTTCAGCAGGACAAAACTCGAGCCATCATTGATGTAAGAGCATACTCAGATCTAGTTACAGAGTGATACTTAAGAGAGACTGCCACCATCATCAAATGTTAGATGAAAGCATCAAAGCCAACATACCAAGAAGAACCACAGACAGATCATAGACTTATTAATTTATTTAGAGTGGTCAACATATATAGCGTGCATGTGAATGTGATCATATATATAGTATAAGCTATAAGTTCCAGTCTTGTGAACATCGAACGAATATATGAATCATAATTAATCTGAATGCAAGTCATGAAAAAATACAGATCAAGTGATCACTAATTAAGAGCCAGAGGTTGACCAAATGGCTCCTAATTGCTAAGGTAGGGAGAATCTAGAGAATGAAGATGAACTCAATTGAATTGATTCAGAGATTACAGAGGGAAATATATAGGCAAACGATATACACCAGAATATAGTTGAGTAGACTAACTATTCAGCTAACAACTTCTACCAAGCTAACAGACTAACAACATAGAGCTAACTAACTGAATTGCTTAGCTGGCTAACTGAATTACTCTGTCACTAATTGATTAGTAAAAGTCTTGATCTTAAGAAGCTAATGATTCATGGATTCAGAACCTTTTTGTGTGTGCGTGTGCTTGCTTTGTATAGCTGTTCTTTAAATTGCATTTTTCTAGCTCCATACTGAACCATACCGCTAAATTAAACTAATAAACTTGGTGACTCCAAACCACTGTTTGGAGTGCCTGATTGATGAATTATTATATATGGTTTCTTTTGCAGCTAGGAACACATCAAAGCATGCGTAGATGGAAATACGTACAGATTTAATTTTGGAGTGCCTGATTTATGAATTACCATGAAAGTTGTATACTTAAAAACGCATTAAAGCTTAATTATTCATATTTGCTATTCATTTTTCTAAGAACGTAACAAGTAACAACAAAACATCTCATCACTTTTATTATATATATATATATATATTTGCTGCTCATTACGCAAACTAATTGCATTAATTGACTGCTTTACATATTATATGTAACGTTATTGTGGCAACCTAGTTACCTAGATAACTCAAGTTCATCAATGAACTATATATAAGCTAAAACTAAAATGACTGGCATGACCAATGCCATGTAATTATTTGTTCATAATCCAAACAGTACCCTGTGGCTGTAATAACAACTATAACTAAATAGTACGTAGTACTTGCATGCATCCGTCCTTCATCTCTACCAACTTTCTTCACCTACCTCCACCGCCACCTCCGCCTCCGCCTCCACCAGACTTGCCGCCTCCGCCACCGCCGCCACCTCCACCACCACCATTTCCCCCTCCTCCTCCGCCACCTCCGCCAAAGTTTTTATCATCACCATTATTTCCATGTCCTCCTTCATAGCCACCGCCATTATTTCCATGTCCTCCATAGCCATTATTATTGTCACCATGTCCACCATAGCCATTATCATCTCCATGTCCTCCATAGCCATTATCATCTCCACCATGTCCTCCATAGCCATTATTATCATCACCACGTCCTCCATACCCATTATCATCGCCACCATGTTCACCATAGCCATTATCATCACCATCATGTTCTCCTCCATAGCCATTATCATCACCACCATGTCCTCCTTCATAGCTACCACCATTACCATGTCCTCCTCCGTAGCCATTATCATCACCACCATGTCCATAGTTATTACCACCATTACCATATCCTTGTCCATAGCCGTGTCCTTCTGATCCATAGCTACCATCGTTACCATGTCCTTCGTCTCCAAATATGCAATCAGACTCGTTCACTTTGGCTACTTTGCTTCCACATTCTGCTCTTCCTATAACCATTATTATTACCATTACCAGCATCACAACATAACTCAGAAGTTTCCCCATCTTCACAAATTCAAGATGAAGAAAAAACTTAATTATTAAACGCAAGCTTAATGGCTGAATTGAATTGCCATGCCAAACATCTCGATCACTACTAGTATTTATATATATATTCATATGCTTGAACACCCCACACCACACTTAATATATTAATTAACGCGCTTCGATACGTACATTTGGTTGAGATCTCTTTTTCTCGGAGTCCCTTTCGTCGTTTCTAAAATTTAGTCTCATGCATCTCACAACTTCAAGTACTACCAACTAGTTAGTACTACGAACTTACGTTAGTGAACCTTAACGCCTTGAATGCATAAGGATACAGCTGGATCGTTGTTTCTCATTTTCAGTTAGTGAAAACCTCATACGCACCAGAATTTTATATTATCTGTTACGTGATTGCAATTTTGAAGCGATTATACAGCCCTTTGAAACAAGTCCATATTTGGCAGTTTTATTCACTCTAATTCCAAACTGGAAATATGTCCCACCATGTGTTCTTAATTATTTAATTAGCTTCAAATTTTTATTATTAGTTTAAACCACATAACATCATGTACGGGAGATGTTGAGATATATATAAATTAGTTAGTACACGCATAAGATAGCTTTCTAAAGCTATATATAGTTATATACCCATTATTTTCTGTATGACTGTCTTACTCAATATGTGATTTTAGAAGTTTGTATCATTATTGCGAATGTATGGCTTCCTTACCTAATTATGAGAAAAATGATAAAAATGTAAGAGATCCTCGCCTAATACCGGTTTGCCCTATATGTGTGATTTAACTGCCTAGAGGCCTAAACTTTGAAACTTGAAAAATAAAATCTCAAATTTGTCAACATGTGCTATGGAGTATGGACCTCATTCTATTACATTAATGTTAAAAACTTGAGGTAAGTGCCATGTCAGCAATCTGAGTCAACAAAACTAACAATTTGTGATTTACCCCATGTCAACAATCTGAGTCAGCGAAAATAACACAAACTGGAAAAAAGCAACCCGTGATCATCAATAGGTAAGTACATTCATCTTGATTTGATTGAAAGACGTGATTCATCTAATTAAGGCTATTTTGTTGATTTTCTGCATCATGGAAGTTACTATATATGCAGACTATTATATGCAGAACATGTGGTGTGACTTCATAATATATATATCTGCTACTTTATTATATATATATGCAGACTATTACAAAGTGCTTTATATATCAGAAACGAGGAATGAACTTAATTATTATTGTAGTAGCCTTTGCATTAAGCAGAAGGCCGTGACCAAAAAGTCACATTTTATTTATATAATTAACTAGTACATAGTAGTTGCATATATCCATGCATGCATATAGATTAATTATGAATCACATGAATTCTCAACAACATATATTATATTGTTGAGAGCATTGATTCAAGATCCGTCACTAAACTTGTTTTTGAGTTTTAATTAGACTACTGACATTATGTTTACCATCAGGACCAGCGTTACCATTATTACCAGCAATGTTAACTGAGATTCCAATTGATCCACCACTACTCTCGCGTCCTCCTTTTAGGCCATGACGTCCATAGTTTCCATCTTTATCATCATCGCCGGTATCTCCTCCCTTTTGACCACCTTGATCTCCATAGTTTCCACCTTTGTTATTATCACTTTCTCCCTTTTGGCCTTGACTATCTCCTCCATAGCTTCCTCCCTTTTGGCCTTGACGATCTCCATAGCTTTCGCCTTTTTCATAATCCCTATTTCCTCCCTTTTGGCCTTGATCTCCATAACTCCCACCTTTACGATCACCATTATATTCACTTCTTCCTCCATCATTATTATGATCACCACCATCATATTGACTTCCACCACTATAATTACCACCATGAGCACCATATTGGCCTCCGTCACCGCCACGGCCATATCGGCTTCCGCCACCAACATATCCGTTTCCTCTATCACCATAATCACCTCCTTTGTTATTATTACCACCGTCATATCCACCTTCATCATTATTATGACCACTATCTTCACCATTATTATGATCACCATCATAACCACCACGATATCCATTTCCACTATCTTCATGATCACCACCAGTATTACAACAATCTGAACCTATTCCTCCTAAATTGTCATAGCCACCAAAACCACCAATTTTGGCAGCACTCAACTCATCATTCACTTTGCTTCTTCCACATTCTGCTATTCCCACCATACCCATAATTATCACCATTACCAACACAACAAGTATTATTGCACTTGATGCTCCACCATGTCTCACAAATTTCCCCATCTTTAATCACCAAAACATATACTAGTATAGTTTGATTTTATGGGCGTTATTTGTTTGCATGGTACATCAGTACTTGCACTAGCTACTTTTTTATACTTGAATTAACCGTAGGTTGAGATCTCTTTTTCACTCTCGATACTGACATATATATATTTGTTTCTGTTAGGATCTTTCTGTTAGTCTCTCTTGTCAAAATCTTATGAAAGCTATAGCTTTTAATGAATATAATTTGTTACACTTACAAGACAATTTTTTTCTGGTTGGATCATTATATTGGTGTCTGTATTTTCTGCTGTTTGGTAAAAAAAAAAAAATTAAAGCTATAGCTTTTAATTAATATAATTTGTTACACAAGACAAATTTGATCTTAAAAATGTCATTGATAAACACATAATTAACAAAAATAGTCTCATGCGTCTCTCAAGTCTCAGATACTAGTTTCCATGCTAAGCTATAACTAACGAGTTGTGATTAAGTAAAGTATGTTAATTAGTTAAGGGAGTTGTATGTAATTTACTTTTCTGCCCTTCAGTTAGTTAGCTTCTAGTTTAAGTATATTAGTTCTGTTTTGTTTCCCTCTACTGTATATAAAGTATAAACCAAGCAATATTAATGAATACCAGAGTACCTTATCCATTTATAACATTATTTAATATGTCTGAACCAACTAGCTAGTAGTTAGTACTGTTCCGGCTAAGTTTTTTCTTTTTTTTTTGGTGTCCTGATGTTTGGGCTAGTTTGTTTGGCTCTATTTGGGTGTCTCTTGTTCTCTTGTTCGGCTGTTGGTGATTTTAATAATAGTGGATTTGTTAAAAAAAAAACAAAAGAAAGTAATTTAAAGTCATAGCTATAAGAAGGTAGTTAAGTTCACATTCATTGTGTATGTCTATTGATTTGCTTGTAAAACGTGATTCGTCTAGTTAAGGTTGTTTTGTTAATTTTCTGCATGCAAGTAATTTTGTAGTGAAATTAATGAAGAACATCTCATCACTTTATCATTGACAGAGTGCTTTATTTATATCAGAAACGTAACTAGGAACTTAATTATTGTTGTAGCCTTTGCATCAGCCTAGTTCATTAAGCCAAAGGCCATGACCAAACTATATATATCACGTTTATTTATATAGTTAACTTGCATCATCCATGCAAACAACATATATAAATAGTACAAGGAATATTTTTGAGATCATACATATTGATTCAAGATATATATCCATCATGCACCAACTTCGAGTTTATTAATTATAATCACTAGTGCCATGCACCTTCATTCATGCATTAATTACCACCACCGTTACCACCACCAATTCCAATTGATATGTCTAATCCTCCGCCACCACTTTGGCCTTGGCCTCCATAGCTCCCACCTTCATCACCTCCTTCCGATCCGGTGCTACCACCGTCGTATCCGCCTCCACCGGTACTATTACCGCCACCACTACCACCATATCCACTTCCACCGCCATTATCACCGCCGTATGATCCACTTCCACCACCATTATCACCGCCGTATGATCCACTTCCTCCACTATTACCACCACCATATCCACTTCCACCACCACTATCACCGCCGTATGATCCACTTCCACCACCATTATCACCGCCGTATGATCCACTTCCTCCACCGTTATCACCACCGTATCCACTTCCACCGCTTCCTCCTCCATTACCACCGCCATAACCGCTTCCTCCACCACCATATCCACTACCTTCGCCGCCGCCGTATCCTCCGCTTCCTCCACTACCATATCCATATCCACTTCCTCCACCGCCGCCATATCCACTTCCACCACTAGAACTGCCACCGCCATATCCACTACCTTCACCGCCGCCATATCCTCCTCCACTACTATTACCACCATGTCCATATCCACTTCCACTTCCACTTCCACCTGCTTCACCACAATCTGAATTAACACTAACACCACCTGTTTTCTCATCATTCACTTTGCTTCTTCCACATTCTGCTATTCCTACACCCATAATTATTACCATTAACAACACAAGTATTATTGCTCTTGCTCCTCCTCTACCATGTCTCACAAATTCCCCCATCTTTACCACCAAAACATATATATTATAAATGCTTAATTTTATGGCACGATCGCTACTTCACTTCCTACTCTTTAATTTATACTTGAACCCGTAGGTTGAGATCTCTTTTTCACTCTCTTGATCGTCCGTCGAAACTCACATATATTTCTATCAGTCCGTTAGTCAAAATCTTATTATGCGCCAAATCATATAAAGCTATGACTTTAAATTCAATTTCTTATACAAGACAAATGTTTTATGTCGTTGATCTTATAATTAACAAAAACTTCATCTCATGCGTCTCTGAAGTCTCTAATACTAGTTCCAGTGCTAAGCTAATATATCACTCAACCTATGACGTTATCTCTAATCTCAACGTATTTCTATATATGTATAAACTGAACCACAAAACCTTATAAAATGCCTAAGGATCGGATGGCGCTAGCTAGATTAGATGTTCATCACTACTTCAACCCATTTTCAGTTAGAGTTAAATTAAGTCCTGTACATAGCAATAATTTTCTGTATTTATTATGTGATTGCAAACTTTAAGTGATTAAAAAGCCCATGGAACCATGTCCTTATTTGGCACCTTGAATCTCACTTATCCATATTTAACTAGTAAGAAGATAACTTGTCCCACTATATATGTCTTTTATTAATTATTAGTTTTAATTAATATGATGAGTGCAAGAAAGCTATCAGCATCAATCTCAAGTGTTTTAATTAGGCTGATTTTAAGAATTTAATTATACATCAGTAGATATCGGATGCTCCTCTTTGGTTTAATTAAGTTTGCTTTTCATATTGATCTATGTCCAGTAAGAATAATGGGCGTATAACATACACTTAAAAACGGGCTCATATTTGCTAAAAATAGACCGAGTCCGACCCGAATAAAGAATTAGAGCCCAGACTTGGTCCTACTTTTAAAGTGTTATTACCCCTAAAGCTCGACCTGTATTTTAATGAGTCTGGTCCTCGATCAGGTCTAATATATATATATAGTGTTATCATATCACAAATTCACAATACTCTACTATATCACATGTTTAACATTCTTCTTTTTTATTTTGGATCCAACATTACTTTAATTAGAAGGGTTAATTTTTTTTTTGGCCATTTAAGGGTTAATTATATTTTACTCAGAATTAAAAGAGTAACTATAATCATTACGAAAAAAAAAGAGTAACTATAATTGGAAAGGCTAATAATATATGCAACCACTACAGTCAAAACCCAATTTTCGAAACAGTAAAGCCCAATGAAGCCTCGAAGCCCATAGCTTCCCGCCAAAGCCCAATCAGGCCCAAATGAAGATCCACCAACACAATACGGCGAGGGCGTCTACCTATCGATCTGTCACTTCACTTTCAACGCTCGCGCTCTCAAGCGTCGAAGTATCGCACTGTTGTCGGAGCCGAACGAACAGTAAGAGTCTTGCCGTTTCTGTAATTCGTAATCAGAAACTGTTAATTTCTCAGTCTTCACTCTTCAATTTCTCCCGTGAAATTTTGGTGGCAAAAAGCTTGGAAGACAAAACATGGAGGTTGGAGATGAAGGAATTGAGAGGATGGAGGATTCCAAGGACCTTCAGCAACAGAGCAAAGCTTTCGACAAGCTAACAGACCGCGTTGAGGATCGCCAGCTGGATTCTACTCGCGTCCAAGAGGTCCCTCTCTCTTCTCTCTAATTTCCTTTTCTTTGCTTTATTTTCTTACGAATCAAAGGTTGCAAGAACACGTTATTAAATTTGGTGATGGAGGCAGAGTTTCTAAAAAGACTAGGGTTTCTGGATCCGCTTGAAACAGTTTTATGCGATGCTTCTTAACTGTTGTGGTGTGATTTCGCAGGCCATGGCGTCAATTGCTGCATCTGCGGAAGCGGATTGGAATGCGATGCGTTTGAGGTAAAAAGGAAAAAAGAACTAAAGAGGAAGGGTTTCGAGCTTGTTCTGTGCCCTCTGTATTTCTCATGTCATTTCCATTTGAAATATATTAAATAGACTAAAATGCCTTATAAAGTAATCATGAAACAAAAATGTGTATTTTCACTCTTGACTAAATGACTAGCTTAATTACAGGAAAAGAAAAAAAGGCTGCATGATGAGATCCACCTAGCTTTTTTTAGCATAATAATATTTCTCAGTTAGGAATTATACTCTCTTCTGGTAGTTTATGCCATAAGTCGTGCTTGATATATATCTATGTATGTGTGTATGTGTGTGTGTGCGTGGTAATCTTTGCCCAGCTGATGCCAAGAACATGGTTAAGTATCGAAAGAAATTTTCAGGCTTAACTGAATTGCCCTTGGGTGGCAGGAATGTAGCATTCAGAATCTCAAACTTAACATGCAGATAATCATCTTATTTCCCAACCAGTTGGTTCTTTGGTCTAGATATTGCACTAGCAACCTGCGCCTCTGTTGTAGGTTGCACCCTAAGTTTTAAATGACATAACCAAGCCACTGCTGTAAAAACAATCAGAAGCAATCATCCATGGACTATAGAAGCAAAGGAACCATAGTAATATTCTTCAAATTTCAACATGTTGAATATTAATCCCAGCAGAGGTTGATTCTTTGGACAGCTTTCCATATCATTCCTTTTAAAATTGGTGTGGGGTAAAATTTAATTTCATGCGATCCAATTCTCTGGCTCTGGGTAAAGTGTTTTCAACCCAAAGATATGTTTCTGGCCCTGGTCATTTTAGTCTATAAAAAAATTGGAAGGATGATACATTATGTGAATAGAGAAATGAGCATGCAAATGACTACTCCCTCCAACAAGATCTTGGCTACAAATATATTGCTTTGGTAACTTGGTAGGTCTAGGCATGTTTGTGTTTAAAATTTTTTATTCCATATTAATCAGTGTTTTCACACACTGTTCTTTTCAAAATTCATTATTACAAATGTCTATTTGATCCTTTTCTAGTTATCGAAATTGTGAAGGTACTAACATCATTTATAATTTCTTCATTTGGTCTTACTACTGGGGAAGGGAAATGTTTGCTTGAATTAATGCTTTAACTTTAACCGCCTGGTGCTATTGGACCCTAGTATAACCATATGCTTTAACCAATATAGGATTTTCACTTTGAGATGAGCCTTTATATGAAGTGGAGTCATTTGGACATTGGACCAGACCAACATTCTCAAATACTGATTTGGTGTCAGAACCTGTCTCTTCTTAAATTGTAGGATTTTCATCAATCCTAACTCTCAAATCATTTCTGCTACAAAGACATGTATGTAGCTGTTTATGAAAGTTTTAATAGTCAAGCTTTGCTCCATTTAATCTGGATATACACCTTTCTTTTGTTCTTGTGTGTGGCACTGAAATCATTTAGTTATACATATCGTTTATATATGAACTTTTATTTGCTAATATATTGTTGAAGTCATAATTTTAACATTAGTTAAGAACGAACTTTGACTAATGCAAATGTGAAGCTGAAAACTTAAGTGCAAAATTTAGTACTGTGTTCCTCCATTCCTGACCTCTCTCTCATCTGCAGTGATATTTTAGATATCTTTGTAATTTATCTTAATCTTAACATCAATGCTGTTCCCCATTACAGGGAAAAAGAACTGGCCGCTGTTAAGATAAATGCAGCTGATGTTGATATAATTGCAAATGAACTGGAGGTAACTTAGTCTTAAACCCGAATGTTTCAGTCTTATTTTAGTACATTATATGTATTAGATAAATTGATGACTTATTTTCTATAATGCGTTCAACTCAACAGTTGGACAAAAAGGTGGCTGAAAGAACCTTGCGTGAGCATAAAGGTGATGCCGTTGCTGCCATTCGTCACTTGCTTCGCTAAAGGACTGTTAGAACGAACACGGGTCTATGTTTAAGCAGATGATACATATCATCATATATTAATTCCTGTCAAAATATGAATCCTCAAATGTATACCATTGAGTTCTATTAAGGTTTTTTGACATTTCATTTTTGCCATTGGGGTTTTGACTGATCTGCAGTGTACTCGAAGCTGCATGGCTTACTTATCGGCCGCTTAGTACTTTCACCCCAGCTTGCTAATGCTAAAATCCAAGTAAGGGAGATAAGAATAGCAAGTGTTACTTCTGTGTTTTCTTGCTTTGTCGTTGTCTTTGCTGTAACTTTAGTTCAATGTTACAAACCGTAGCCCCAGTTCGTTGGATTTTTGAGAACTGAGACCAGCGTTCGAAAATTTTATGTTTAACCTTCCTTCTCTGATATATTGGGAGAGGATTTACCAACAAGTGGTGCAGTGGTAGGCGAGCTGCACCCCAGGTTGAGGGACCCGGGTTCGAGCCCTGGAGTCGACATTTGTTGGGAGGGCTTTAACTGTTCGCTTCCCGGCTCGAATGGGATTAGTCTCTGCCTAGACTGTAACACGAATAGGTAGGGGGACACCCATGGTATTTACCAAAAAAAAAAAAAATATTGTGAGAGGATTTTAGAGGTGTTGTGCTGCTTTAGTGCCACGCATGAGTAAGGTGTAAGGGTTAGGGTTTTATTTTTGCCCATTTCAACACCCAAAAACAATTGGTTGTTCTTCACTAGGGCTGGACAGATTTGATTTATTAGAAAAAAAAAAAAAAAGGTCTTACATGTAATATGCGATACATAGTATATTTCCTTTTTCATCTAAAAAAGCATATTACTGAACAGAATTGGATTGAACTATTGAGAATTGTAAACCGGATGAGCAGGATTTAGACTCTTCTGAATGGCAGATGCATGCGACACATGGAATAAAAAACTGCTTTTCCTAAAGAATATACATTTCATATCGCTTGGTTTCATCTAGAGTTAAGGCGATATTGTTATTATTATTAGGTAAAAGTACTTTTTTAATTTTTAAATTTTACACTATTTGTTAATTTTGTTTTCAATCTTTTTTTTTGGTTAATTTTATTCTCAATATTTCACATTTTGGTCAATTTTATTTTTTATTCTTAATTTAACTAAATATTAACAACAGAATTTATGTGGTTAATGACCTATAATATAAAATAGTAAAAAAGAATTCAAATTTAATTCAGATTAAAAATAAGATAAAATTTAACGTTAATTTATTGAAAAAAATAAATCCTAGAATTAATTAAAATTTGAAACATTAAGAGACCGTAAAAAAAAACTAAGGACAAAATTAATAGTTAATCACTTAATCTAAAATTTAGAGCCAAAAAGAATACTTTTATCTTATTATTATATTGCAAATGAGACATAAGGTCTTGTGAGTGGAGAAAAGGAATGATTCGAATGAAGTAGATATGGAATCTAAGGATATCAGATCTCTTTCCAAAAGAAGTAATAGTTAAGGTTCTGTTTGGGAGCAATATGATTTTATCCCAAGTTCAACCAAATGGATGGGATGAGATTATTTTTTAATTGGATGAGATGAGATGATGTATTGGTGTCTGGGTGATTTTAGAGAAAATGATGTTAATTAGGGTGTGAAATTATATAAAAGGGTATGTAATGATTGTGGTTGGTAGAAATAAGTTTATGGATTTTTGTAATTTGTATAGGGTAGAAATGGTAGGAAATAATGAGATGAGATGGAGATAATAAGATGAGATGATAGGTGTTTCGTTGTGTTTTGATTGGAATAATATTGAGATGAGATGATATTGGAAAGTGTGATATTGTATTGGAAAGCGTGATGAGAAAATTTTGGATGAAGGGTTAGAGGTCAATCCAAGTGGATGAGATGATGGGCCAAAATGAAAATAATATTGGAATTATTTTTAAGAATACAATTTGGTCCATGAATTTGTACCAGTCCTATTAATCAATCCCTAACATGTGTAAATGATAACTTGGGGCTTACGAAATCCCCGTCATCAATAATTGGATCTATTTGTGAAATCCAACGAAAAAAAATAACAAAGAATAGTTTGAGGACCATAATGCAAATAACAAAACAACACAAAAATGTTTGGTCAATGGTTCATTTTGATCCAAAATGTATGCCCTAATATTCATTTAGTCCATTATGTTTCAAAATGTTCATATTGGTCCTAAATGTTGGAAAAATGATTCATTTTGGTCCTAAATATTGGTAAAATGTTTCGTTTTGGTCCCAACCAAATAGAGAAAGTATTCTTTGGGAACAATACGTAGTTCTAAACAAGTCATATTCAATAGTTGGGACCAAAATGAAACATTTTGCAAATATTTAGGAGCAATTTGAATATTTTGAAATATAATGGACCAAAATGAATATTAAGGCATACATTTAGGACTAAATTGACCCTTTAACCCTATATTTTTCCATCCTGTACATACACGTTGATCATTTTGTATTTTTTCCATTCAATACATTACCGTTATTAGATTTAGGAGTCCTTTAATTTGACAAAAAAATATAGATAGAACCATTGTCCACATATATAGAACATATCCAAACTCAGAATAACCGAAAACTGAAGAAAATACAATATCTGAGATTGTCTTATTTTATGCTCATTTCATTAATTTTCTATCATTCCTCAATAAAAAATATTGTAAATTTTTTGTTTAATTAAATTAATATAAATTCTATATATATATATATATAAATAAGAGTGTGTGAAAGAGAGAGAGAGAGGTGTATGTGTGTGTGAGAGAGAGAGAAAGAGAAAAAGTGTGAGTGGAAAAGAGAAAAAAAAATGATGAGAAGTGATAGATAGAGAGAGAAAATTATAAGTGTAATAAATGAGGGTATGTAAAATTACTATTTTGTCTAGTTTATTTTTTATTTATATTAAAGTATAGGTAATTATAGGTGTATAAGTAGGGATAGATTAGTAGTTGTAAAAGAAAATGAGATGATGTTGTGAATGAGATGATGATGTGGATGAGATGAGATGGAGGTTCCAAAAAACACCTAACCAGTACTATTCATCCAATCCTAAGATAAGATGATGATTGAATGGAATGGGATTAAGATTAAGCTCTTCCGAAACATGCCCTAAATCAAGTGTTTAGCGCACATCAAATTAATTATCAGTATACCACTACCATTCTCAATTGGATGCCAAAAAAATATGATTTTGATTGTTTGCTTCCTCGTTGTAAAGTATAGTGCATTTTTGAAGTGCCAAATCTTTAAACTTCAATCCTCGAATCAGGGGCTTCGAAATTTCTTCACTTTTTGATGTTCTACAAGTTGCATGCAAAAGTTGGAATTCACTGGCCCTCCTTTACTTGTTGACTTATCTTTCTCCCATTATCACATCCACGTCAGCAATGAAACATAGCAGCAGAAAAATAACAAAATGATTAGAGACCAGTTGTTATTTTACTAATCACCTAATTTACCAGTTGTTATTTTACTAATCATTTTAAATCCATCTCATGCTTCTCTAAATTTTAATTTTTCCCATGTACTTCAATCTACACAAATGTTTCCTCTACTAGTTAAACTGTTATACTGGCTAAATTAGGTGCCTTAATGGTTTTCAATAGCAGAAGAAAAATTAAAAAGAAATTTTTTTCAACTACTCAATTTTTAAACTTCATCACTACATATGATTTAATCATAAAAAAAACGTTTGGGTTATGATTTAATTCTAGAAAAAATGTGCCAGAAAGAATCATTAATCTAATCAATTCATACTAAGCACGCTTTTAAAGTTCCAGAAGTTTTTTTGTTTATGAATTCTGATGTTCTTTGGCCAAAAAGAAAAATCCTTATTATAGCTGATCTTCGCGGTGCGTCTTTTCTTCATTTTTCTTTTCTCTTTACGGTTCTTGAATAAAGTTCAGCCACTTAGAGACCAGATACAAAGGAAGTGGAGGACGATTGGAAAATCACAATTGGAATTCTTTCAAACAAATGTTTGACAAATTCAAAATTAATTTAAACATACCAACTAATTCTGAAGGAGAATTTTAAATGCTTGTCTCACTTGCTAAGCTGCACCATGTTGATTCAAGTGGGTAATGACCGAGATCCAACTATAATTAACGAAGAACATAAAGTGAAAGGACCTTTCTGATTCTAATCTATTTAGTCAAATGACAACTTGAAGCTTCTCTTTTCTCTATCTCCTGTACAAATTTTTAATAGTACCAACTTTCCATATGATAACAATAGAGGTGACAATCAACCCCATTTGGTAGGACTCCAAGCATGCAGCAACACGTAAAAATTGGCGCGAATTATGATGCCATTAAAGAAAAACAAAAACATAACATGAATAACCCAGTCATCATCATCAACAGAAGTCTTTCTTTCACTTCCATTCATTTCTCAATCTTGACCCCATTCAGTTTCTAGAGCACATGATGATGAACCACAATTCTGACCAGTAAATTGGTGTGGTTCCAAGCCTGGCTGTATGTTGTACCAATTCAATTGCTTACCAGAAATTGAAAAATGTTTGCAAATACTCGTGTCAGGCGCAGGTGAATTAGAAAAGAAGCTCAAAGGTCGTGTCTATGATTCCTTCTGGGCATTTTCCCCACCAGCAGATCGGGCTGCTTGAAGCTGAATGGCATACCGTCTCTGCAGCTCTCGAAGCCTTTCCAGCAGTTCCTGGAATGTGGGCCGGCAAGCCGGATCACTGGTTCGAATAGACGAAGTTGAAAGTCAGTACAAGCATTTGACTGCTCACTTTAACATCAATCATAACCATAACCAATAATGTATGCTAGTGCCATCAAATATGTGATGATTCTTAAATGTAGCTCATATTAAATTTAACGAAGACAAGAAAATTTCGTTCAGACTATCAAAAAGTGGTAGAAAATAGATCAAATAAGTATTTGCATCACGAAATTCTGTTTTGAGAAGCAACCTTAACAATGCAAAACCAAGTGAAGTGCTAATTTGCTATAAATCATACTGATATTACAAAATGAATTTTGGGCTACTTCAAGTAATTTTTATGTAATGAAGAAGTAAAAGGGCCAATACTAATATTGGATATAACCACCAAGAAACCATTCATCTCAAAAGTTTCAACTGCTAGGAGACTAAGAATGGTTTTAGAAAATTTCTATCACATCCCTCAAATAAAAGCTCTTTGGACCTGAGCCTTGTATTTAAATTTTTTAGGCTATAATACTTTTTTTTTTATGATTGGCTAAAATACTTACTCCTGCCAAGATAAATGGTTTAATTAAACAACTATTCTTTCTATTATATAAAAGTATAACGGACCTCCATTAAAACCAAATGATATGCAACAACTAAACCCAACTTTAGGTGTAACAGATCTGTTCAGATCCATTTTTATGGTTAAAGGCATAATGTCACATTTGGGAGGATGGTTTGGGGTGTGGGTGACCGGGTGTAGTGAGGAGTGGAAAGATTTGAGTATATTATTGTGACATCATAACATCCAATCATGGTATACCATTTATTTTAACTTCAAATCAATGGAGTCTTTATTAATGACCACCTGCCCCAACTTTCTTCAGAGCTTCCCTACAATTCCCTAAAAATACCCTTCATTAACCTCAACTTATGCTGGGTCTCTTTTATTTGCTGCTGTATGTAGTATGAAGAAGTCCTCTTAACTTCACAAATGGAAATTTTCCATTTGCCTGCAAATGAAAATCTTCCATTTGCCTGCAAATGAAAAAGACCCAACATATTCAGAAGCTGATGAAGGGTATCTGACATTAGGTCTTTAACCACCAGAAAGGGAACTAAACATATGCCATAATGTCATAATCCAAAATTGGGTTCTGTTGCAACATTGTTTTAATGTCATTTTAACAAAGTTTGTGTTTTATCATAGCAGAAGAAAGGACCACATAACTAAGCCATCTCTTAAGAGATGAGGGACTACTTCACCATAAATCTTGATTTAACTACAAAAGCGGGCTTGTTAAGAATCAATCTTTGACACAGTCAGGAAAACTCTAATTCTATGTTCAGAACCAACTATCCTGAAAGCTAAAGTTGTTAAGAAGCAAACAAAAGTTTTTTTTAAAAAATAATACATCAACCAAGAACAGCTCTACATATGAAACGTTTTTAGGCAAGCAGACCAGCTATTAGGACACAAGTCATTTAAATTGATTTGTTGTTTTACAAGTGCAATTTTTATGCTAGTAGTCTAGTACATTCATAGCCCTGGAAAAAGATTTTAAAAAAATGACAGAGCCAACAGAATACACACCTATGCCAGCAGCTTTCAATTATCGAAACCCACTTTGGATCAACATCTTTAGGAATTTCTAGCCGCTGGTTCATGAACCCTACAGCTCCAATTACCTGCAAGTATCCTAGAGAAACTATTGTTCATATTTGCACCCAGTCCCACCAATAAAAACAATAAAACGTAATAAAATGGGATATTAGAATTAATTGTGCAGCACATAAATATAAAAAAAAAAATGGCGAGTCAGCATGTTCAGTTAATTAGAACGTTTTATTCAGTTTTACATTCTGTTTTGCCAGAGACACAAGGTTTACATATACATGAAAAAAAAAGTTTACCTGCATGGAGTTGAGAGTCTCCCAAGGGATCTTTTCAGTAATAAGTTCCCACAATATCACCCCAAAGCTGTATACATCAGACCTGATCTCCCCAAGAAGCAGCAAATATAGAAATTAAAATTTGGAAGTTTTGTAAAAGATGAAAGAGAAAAAGAGAATGATGGAGGGTACTGATCAGACATACTTCTCATCTGAGGGCTCATTACGAAGAACTTCAGGTGCCATCCATTGAGGCTACAAAGCAGAAATATGCTAGAATCACCGACCTTTTTTTCAAGCGTGAAACAGGATGCATGAAAGCAATTAAAAGATCTCACACAAAACAAATAAAGATATGAGAACCTACTGTGCCCCTTCCTGTCTTGGTCGTGAGATATGTTTCATGTTTCAGACGTGAAAGACCAAAATCTCCAACCTGTTTAGCTAAGACATGGTTAAGGAATTGTCTACCTTAATAAAATACAATGCTAGAAATCCTCAAGTAATCAAAAGAAAAAGTTTAAAACCTAATGAAAGGAGAGTAAATAGAAAATGACAAGTAGCAGACCTTAACAGTCCAGTTCTTATCAACCAGAAGATTTGAAGACTTCAAATCTCGATGAATGATAGGTGGGTTGCAATGATGAAGATAGTTTACACCTCGCGCCTGAAGAAAGTGCAAACATTGAATATTGCATTTATTAAAGCAAGAAAAATGTCCAAAATGGAAAAATAAAACCAATGAGGAAAATGAGAACCAAAATGACCATGCCATCGATCCTACGAAGATCAGCATCATTTAAACGAGATGTTTTGACCACAACAGTTGTACAGATACTCACAATATCTAAGGCCATATGAACTCGCCGCCTCCAGTCAAGTTTGCTAGTGTTTCTCTGGAGTAAGCGAAACAAGCTTCCTCTGAACAGATTAATTAAAATATAAATTATTGCAACAATCAGCCCAAAGTTGTATTTCAAAACACAGGGAAAAAGAACAAACTAGAAACAAGACTAAAATGAAGCTCTGAACAAACCGTGGGAGGAACTCTGTCACGATGCAGAGACGTTGAGGAGAAGTCACTGCTCCCATGAAAAGAAGAACATTTGGATGTCTAAGCCTTTTCATAACAGACACCTTTATATAAATGAAATACAGTCAATTTAATGTTCAGATGATTTGTTTAGGGGAGGGGGTCAAAAGTTTTAGTGAAACAATCTTGTATATGGTAGAATGGAAATAGAAGAAAATAATTATCAAAGAGGACATTTAAGGAGGTGGAATAAAAATCTCGTGCATATACAACTCTGCACTGGTCACAGTCTAAAATACGACATTGTGTCAGAACCTGGTATTTTTTATAACTACAGTTCCATATAATATCTAATCTGGTTTATGCAGTATTCATATTATCAGTTTTGTTAAGTTCTTCACTAAAAAAACAAACGAAAAAGCTTAGTAGCAATATTTTAACTGTTAGGTATTAGGTTTTCCAGTAGACTTATGGCATGTGGTGAAACCTATTTAAAGGAATCAATAATATGGTGTTAATAAATATTTGCATAATAGTTTTAATTGGAGAACCTAATAGTAAAGTCCTAAAGAATTATACCCAAGTCTTGCCCTTAATATTAACATATTGTATTCAATATATGATAGTCATATGAAATTTGAAAAAAAGAAACGATATAATGTAATCCTAGGAACAATAACACCATATAATCATACAATTATTGTAAATTGGATTATAAGTTATAACGTTAGTTGCCCTGATGCAAGGAACAATTATGACACAAACAGAAGAGCCTCAGAGTAATACAAATGCAAGAGCATCGTACAGAGGATTATTGGCCATTATCAAGCATAACTAAACTCAAGGAAACAATCCCAGAATCATAGTTGGTTATTCAGGGACCAAAACTTGGACATCCAACATGTATGTAGATTAGAGGGTCTTCTAATTAGAATATATCTCCCAAGAACATTAGCAAATGGACTTTCTTTAACCACCCCCACCCACACACACACAGAAAAAGCTCTTCTCGCTGTCTGTTTTGAAAGCCAGAAGCATACCTCTTGTCTGAAGGACATTATCACATCATCAGAGTATTCTTGCTTGGAGAATACCTTGACAGCAACATCCTGCAAAAAAAAACATGGATGTCAGTTAGCATCATGTGGGAGCCACAAAGATTTAGCTTGGCAACACAGAAAAGTCACTTCCTAATAGAAAGTAAAGGATTGCCCCAGGCTTATATTTACCATAATCATTGCACTGGATTTCCAAAAATTATTTAACCTTTTAATGAAATTGTTTACAATTAAAAAGAATGTACGACCTGCTAGTAATTGGAATTGCAACCTAATCAGAAGAAAACTTTAAACGAATTCTTAAATCCCAAAAAATGGAGAATACAAAGAAGGAAAAAAAATTCTCAAACATAGCAAAGTAAGAGCAAAGAACATACTGATCCATACCACAGAGCATGATATACAGTTCCACATGAACCTGCAATTCAGCAGCATAGAAGTAAAGAGGATATATATATATAATACCAACCAAAAACTCACGTTAAATTCAACAAAGAAGAAATAGTAGTAACTGGGGGATGGTAGCATACTTGAAACATACTAAGTTCTAAATACGTGTAATATTTTCTATGCGTAGTATGCCAAAACCTTAGCATGCCCCTGTTCTAAAGAAAATGATTACCTTGCCCAATCTGTTCTCCAATTGTGAGATCCTCCCACAAGATTTCATAATCCAAGCAATCAGTATCCATGTCCACTTTATTATTGACAGCACCGCTGCTGCCACTCCCACAGCTGCTGGCACTACTTGTGCTGTTTACATTGAAGGAGGAGGACCAGGATCCTGATGCTTCATTATTACAAGGTCGATTACTTTCTCCTGTCTGGCTCTCTGGCCTCACACCAGAAGAAGTCGTCTTTGCTTGCACTGGCTCATTTTCTTGCTCATTCTGTAACCAAGGCCAAGCAACACGAACATTCCTTCCCTCTGAACCATCTCGTTCATTTCCTTTCCAGGGCCATGATATTGTTTTCCTTTGAATCCAAGCTTCAGCCTTGGAGGTTAGGATTTTGTGAATAGGTTTTCCTTCACTCTCATCCCCAGAGTCTCTTAAATTTTTCCCTTGGTATTTATCTTCCACATGAGAAAATGCACCAAAAGGAGATGGTGGCACATCTCCTCTGGGTGTGCTAGCTCCACTTGAATTAGCATCCTCTCTGTGATCAGAAAGAACAGAATCTGAAAAGGCATGCTCAGAATTATGACTTTCTCCACTTCCACCTTCACGATCCACATTATTTTCTCCGGTTCGGACTCTTGACTTAACTTTGTTACTCACTTTGGATGCCTGTTTTAATGATTCTAATATCAAATCATGCCATGATACTAAATTAAGGAAAGATGAAGGTTAAAGACTAACCAAATTTGAAATTTTCGATGCTAGACCGACTTGAAGTGGCTGCTGAGAGTCGAAACCAAGTTTATTTGCAATGCTACTTTTAAGACTGCTAGAGCCTGAATCTGATTCAAATTGCTTCACACCTGAGAATGGAACTCTCATTTCAAGGAAGGGCCGTGAATCACTCGAGACACAGATAACCCCAACCAAACTCCCATCATCATCATAGAAAGGAGTATTGGTTGCTACAGCTAAAAAATTCTCTCCCATCTTATTTTTGGCAGGGAACTGACCAGTCCACTTCTCTCCCATAGTGACCCGATTGACTATATCATTAGCTAGTGCAAAATCCCCAGGGTCTACAAGCAGCTCAATGCCATCCTGACCAAGGGCTTCCTCTGCTGAATAACCATATAAATTTTCAGCACTACGGTTCCTGCAAAATTATTACATAAACCAAACACAGGTAAGCTTTGGCTGTCGGCCCCAGAATTTATTTAATCAACAGCGCAGAACAATTTATGCTCGAAATACATACAACCCCGTAAACACCTTTTTCCGAAAAAAACGTAAGGACCTATAATCTCCAATTATAGAAACACAATCCCAACTTACATTATTTATTCACAACCAAAAGAAGAACCAACATTTAAACATAGAAAACGAAAACAGAGAACTAAATAAACGAAAATTTAAAAAATAGAACTAAGCTATTCACCAGTATATTATACGACCGTTCAGATCCAAAATATGAACAGACTGTCCCATTGACTGCAAAATATTCAGATACTGCCTATCAGTAAAATTCACAGCTGAAGGGCCCTGCCTGCCAACGCCACCTTCTCCTCCATTTTGAGGATCACTACTACGGCTTTCCCTCTGAAGCGGTGACGAATGTTTGAACGAAGACGACCCTTTCTTCCACGTAGCTGGTCCGTCGAATCCTGCACCTCCGGCTCTCCTCCTCGGCGCACCCAATCTTGAACGCTGCGGCGATATCGAGTGCGACCTCTGTCGATGATGGCTCTGCTCGCCTCTTGCATCGCCGGCACCTGAGAGCTTGAGCTTGGACATTTCTTGCTTGAGGTGTGCGTGACCTGCCTCGAGGTCCTCGATCTTTTTCAAAAGCTCCTCTGCTGGTGGCGTTCCCATTTGGTAACGAAAATTCAAGCTATATTCAGAATAGAATCTTCAGATATCTTCAACCTCACAAGCTGAGAACACGAATTTACGATGAAGACTCATCACCCTCCCAAGCTCGATTCAGTGACTCAGTGAAAATGCTAAGAAAATTGCTGATGAACTTCACAAACAAGAAGAGATATAGGTTGAAATTGATTAGACGTAGATTTATAAAATTTTCAATTAAGGTCTTATCTCTCGCTCTCTGTGTCTCTTTTCCGCAGTCAATAGCTCAAAGAAAGAGAGATTTGAGCTCATTGAGGTCAAGAAGTTACTTTTGCTTTCTCTCTCTATTCTTTTTTTTTTATTCCATTTTAATTCTACTTCAGCTTCCTTCTCTTCCAGGTTTTCTTCTTTCTTATTCTTCAACTCTCTCTCTCTCTCTGGAGGTTTGATATCTCTGTTTTGTGGATTTTTTTCTTTATTTTTTTTTGGGTCGAATCGTGGAAATTATATTTACTACTATAATCAAAGAATTATATCAGCTATTTTGTTATCTTCTTTCTCATAATTCCAGCTACTTAAGACCAACAAATGTTAATTTTTTTTTCCAAGGTATCCCATCCCATAGGCCAAGGATTAATCATATGTGAATCGGTGCTCCACTAATGCATACACAAGGCGAGATTCGGACACTCGATCTTGCTTAAGCGACCTAGTGAGCTCGACGACAAATAGATTTGGTTATCAAATGTTAATTTCATGGCATGCCTAACCAAGCCATCCACGCGCTAAATACATAACCGCCAATCGTAGTGTTGAATTCTTTACTACTGGTCCAATCACAATAGCGCGTGTACTTCACGCCCCTCAAAGTGTTTGGTCAATTCAGCAATACAATTATTTTACTCTAACTTCTTTCTTTTTTTTTGGCCAATACTCTAACTTCTTTCAAATTCAGTTAAACTTCTCTTTTTATGAAAAAAATTTAGTTAAACTGTATCTAATATCTTTTATTTTTAAAAATTATTCTTTTTTTAATCTGCTGATAAAAATAATTAATTTTATTTTTTAAAAAATCGCATAATATAGAAAAAATTATTTAAAATAAATTAGTTTTGACACTGATAAATATCATTAGATTTAAATATAATTTTTAAAATGAAAAATATATAAATATATTAAATTTAAAGAAGTTGGGCCAAAAATTAGTTCAAACTGAAACTTGATAAACTCATTTTTTTTTTGTAGTATAAGTTTATCAATAGAAACAATCTTGTTCTAAAATATTGAATACTTTTTTTAAGTGCAAATTTAAACCTAAATTTTTTAGGTTATGAAGTATTAACCATTTCTACTAGATCGAATCACATTAGTGATAGTATAAGTTTTATTATATATAAAATCATGATCATTATTTGTGAACAAAAAAGTATTATTTAATTCTCTACAGTCTATTATTAAATTGGAAAAAAAATTAGAAATATTATAGTATATTGCTCTTTTGGTTTAAAGCCGCTTTATTCATATTGGTTCATTTCTCACTTACACTTGCACACTGGATCCTTTTTTCAGTTTTTTTTCTTTTTCTTCTTCTTTAGAAAGGACTTTATCTTTTATTTATGTTTTGTTTTTTTTTCTTATTCAGAAGAATCCACTTGTATTGTATGGTATTGGGTGCATTTAATTCAGACAATATGGGACACACTTTTCCAGTTTTCCTTCGTCCGCAAAATTAATTGCGAAAAGTTGAAAAGAGACGAAAACAGTAATTCAGCAAAATAAATAAAAAATAAATAAAGTTTCTCCTTATTTTTGGGTAACTTCTTGATCAAAATTTTGCAATTGAATAAATCACAAGATATCATCATTTTATTTATTTTTAAGATTCAAGTGACTACTACTTTTTATTTAAATCCAAATATTTTATAACAAAATTGAGATTCTCTCACTAACAAGCGTTTGGTGAACGATTGGTGAACGGTTGGTGAACTATATTCTAAGTGAGAGGACCCATATTTGATCCCTAAAGTCGACATTGTTGGAGGGTACAACTGTTTCGTCTCTGTTGTCCGAATGAGATTAGTCTTCGTTTATATCGTTACACGGATAGCCAGAGGAAACCCATAACATTACCAACAAAATAAAATTGAGATTCTCTCAATAATAATATTTTAACAAAATTTGAATGCAAACTTTTATCTATGAAAATTAGACCTTTTAATATCATTCCAATCAATCATTTATAAAATATAATACCTATTGGGTGTAACGTAGGGAATTATTATATATGCAGATTACTATACTGTCCTTAATCTTATATGTCTATTTATGGAAACTATATACATCCTGTATGATGATAATTTGTTGTTGTTCGTATATAAGAGTGTTAGCAACAAAAAAGATTACGAGCAAACCTAATCAATGTTCAGATTTGGCTAAATTAGTTGCTTGCATATTATTATTGACTTAACATTGTTTTGGTAAAGAATTTTATTATATTAGCTTCTTTGATCTTTGAGAATTTTATTTGGTTAGCTACTGGCTAGCCCCTTCATCAATATTTTGAACCTATTATTCAGTTCTTTTAAACATTTGTCTTCAATATTGTTAACAAAATAGCTGACGTTTTTTTATACCTCATGAATATTAGGTAATACTATTATAGTAGGTTTTCACATGCAGAAATACGTATATACCTATGATTTAAAAATTAATAATAAATTGGTATTTTTTTTATTTTATCTAATAATTTTCCACTACCAAAAAAACTAATTTTTCACTACTTTCGCTTGTTTTTTCATTATTTTTATTTTGTTTTATTTTATATAAATTTTAAAAATCTAAGCATATATATATACGAGGCATGTGATCTCACCATCTCTATTGTTGGTTTCTTAAGTGACTTTAATTTGAGGTTTGTTCCCAATTTCCAGATTCAACATAGACCAAACCAAAAATGATATAATTGAAGACGGACCATAAATAAGAAAGTTTTACAAACCAAGTGGCATAAAAGTATATGTATATAAGAATACGTAATGGGCAAACAATATCTCGAAAAGAAGTAAATGCAAAGTTAATAGTGTTGAATTGAATGGGTCTACATCAGATAATTACTTTTAGAGTGCAAATCTAAAGTATAATTATGCGACAAAAGCAGAAGAATCTGTGTTTTCTTCCTTCTTTTCTTTTTCCAATAACTAACATTTTCAATCGATGGAGTCCTTCTTTATCCTCTTTGTTAGTTGAGAATTGAGATTAATTGGTTGTCAAGCGGTGAAGAATGAAGACTAGCAACAGAACCACATATTGGTCATGCTTTACACTTTTTCATTACACATATTGCATAGCTTTTAATCATTTTTTATTAGAATTAACGCTAATATACAGATTTAGGCTTTTTTTTTTGTTCTTTTCTTCCAACAGCCACAGGGTTTCTTCTATTTATCTCTATGTAAAAAATAATTCTAGTTCAAGTAAGCTCTCCCAATAAATCAGCTATAAGGATTTGAGTACTTACTACTACAACCAATTCGACTCGTTGGTTTTATATATTATAGGGTTATAGGGTAAATTACAATTAGATACCTTGTGGTTTAGTCATATTTCACTTTGGTACCCTGTGGTAATCTCCATTAACACTTTAGTACCCTTTAGAGCTATTTTGTAATTTTAACCATAATAAATTTTTCAAAAATTACATATTGACCCCAAAAAATTTTCAGAAAATTATAAATAGGTCCCTAGATACATATTATCTAGGGACTAAAATGAAAACTTTAAAAAAAATTGGGGTCAATATGTAATTTTTGCAAAATTTGTTATGATTAAAATTACAAAATAGCTCAAAAGGGTAACAAAGTGTTAATTAAGAATACCACAAGGTACCAAAGTGTCATTTTTTAAACCATAGGATACCAAAGTAAAATATGACCAAGCCACATGGTACCGAAGTGTAATTTACCCGATATTACATTTAGATATTTTGATCACTTGAAAAACAACCTAATGTTGTTTTAAGTTCAATCATTCAAATAGAATATATTATATATTTCCACTTGATATATTGTGTATTAATCTTGTCTTTTTATAGGGTTGAATTATTTTACAAAATTAAAGGCAACAATATTTTTCTTTTCAATAAATTAATAAATTTATCATTGAAAGTTCATTAAGATGATAATTCAACCCTTAAAATAATCAAATATATATTCTTTTTTGGCCGAAATCAAATATATATTCTAGTATATGAAAACAAAATCAAATAATAACATACTTATTAGTTATTTTCATAGACTAAAAACATGTTTGATTTTTTTTAGAGACAAAAACTATATATTTCAATCTTGGCAAAAGACCCTTTTGTACCCCTAACATTTGCGATGATTTTCAGTTATACCCCTAACATTTCATTTGTGTCAGTTGTGCCCCCAATGTGAAACGTTAGTTTCAATTATGCCCCCAATTTTACTTGTGTGTCACTTTTTTGTTCTGAATTGAATATGTGGCAAGATGACTGGATAAATAAAACATTCTTGATTTATTTTTTATCCACCATGGCATTTCCTACGTGGATTTACATTCTCTAAACCAAAAAATTACTACTCTAAATTTTTTTTTTGGCATCTTCATCTTCGCAAGCCTTATACCACGTAGGAAATGCCATGGTAGATAAAAAATAAATCATGGATGTTTTATTTATCCAGTCATCTTGCCACATATTCAATTCAAAACAAAAAATTGACACACAAGTAAAAAAAATTGACACATCAACATTGAGTCAAAATTAAGGGCATAATTGAAACTAACGTTTCACATTGGAGGCACAACTGACACAAATGAAACGTTAGGGGCATAACTGAAAATCACCGCAAACGTTAGGGGCACAAAAGGGTCTTTTGCCTTCAATCTTTTAAGAGTCAAATTGTCTACTCGATGATTTTTTAGGGACTGAATTGTTAATTTACTATTTTATTTTTAAACAAAGTGGAGTAACTTAAACTTTTATGAAATTAGAAAAACCTTTGTTTAAAATAAAAAGAAAGAGTAAATTACACTTTGGTACCCTGTGATATTCTTCATTAACACTTTGGTATCTTTTGGAGCTAATTTGTAATTTTAACCATAACAAATTTTGTAGAATTATATATTGACCCCCAATATTTTAGAAAATTACAAATAGGTCCCTGAATACATATTATATAGGGACTAAAATGAAAACTTTAAAAAATTTTGGGGTCAATATGTAATTTTTACAAAATTTGTTATGGTTAAAATTACAAAATAGCTCCAAAGAATACCAAAGTGTTAATGGAGAATACCATAGGGTACCAAAGTGTCATTTTTTAAACCAAAGTGTAATTTAGCCTAGAAGAAAATAACCAAAATACTTCAGCAATTGTTTATACATAAATCAAATTATTTTAGCAACTACAATATACAGATCTCCATTCATGTGGAGACAGAGTTAAAATTTAATAATTTATGAATTATTAATTTGGTTCATTTAATTTTAAAGAATTTATTATATAATATAACATTTTCATCGTCATAATCAAAATTTGTTCCGCTTTTCCATTCTTATTTAAGATTTACAATACCAAATTTGATAATTTAACTTGGATAATAAATCTGAACATGATGAGATAAATTAACGCATAAGTGAAGCATTATTAGTTAGACTCATACGAATATGGATCTTAATTATATTTAAACCGCATAGTACTATTGTAGTATATATTGTTAAAATAAAATAGAAAATGAATATCGATAATTTCATCAAAACCCCAAATCCATACTTTATGTGAAAAAAAAAGAGTAAAAATATCAAAAGCATTTGTGATCAATAATCAATTAATCATTGAATTATCGTAGTGTATATTAAAAAGGGTAAGTGTTGGGTTAGATAGTAGAAGATGGTTTCGTGCAAAGCATGAACAAGGGCGTGCACGCACACAACTTGGGAGACTTGAAAGAGACAATAGAGAATTAGAGAGAAATAGAAAATGGAATCAATATATAGCTATATTTATTTATTTATTAATAAATTATTAAAACATGAAATTATATACTTAATATTTAAAAATTATAATTATAATCAATTTAATCAGTTAACTAAAAATGTTAATTAAAAATTAATATTAAAAATGTTGTAATTTTAAATTTTATTAAAATTGTAATGAATAGTTGAGATTAAAAATCATAGTCAGTTATTAAATTTTAATTATTATTTTGATAAAATATTTAATTAATTATAATTACATATTTCATAGATTAAGTTTTATAATTTTATTTTTTAAATAGTAATTTGAGTCATTTATCATAATAAATTACATATACCACATTACTAATTTATTCTTTATTTATTCATTAACAAACAGAATTATTGATTTATTTATATATTTTGGTAAGTAAAGTTTAGATGAGTTGGACCCTACCAAGACTCTCTCACATCGATAGCGGGATTTAAACTCACAATTTTATGAATTATGAGTTGATTTGGTACTAATTGAACCAATCTTTATATATATATAAATATACACATTAAAGAAAAAGGTTCAGTGCAGTGGGAATGGAAATGCATATATCTGAGATGTGCGAACCTTATCTTTATCTCTTTGTACGAGCAGATAACGTAAACCAAAGGAGCTTTTAGAGCTTGGCAAATAGCAACTTGATATTTTTTAAAAAGGGACTAGTGAATCATTTGTCACTATTACTACTGCCATCTGCCCATCTTCTTCACTATATTTATTTATTTGTTTTTCGTTTCTTATTTTTATGTAAAAAGAAGAAAACTTTAGGAATGATCCTGGTATTTTTTTACAATTATTTGTGAAAGTTCAGAACTTTTGGAATTCTCATGGGTTAAGAACTAGTGACTCGACATCAATTTTAATATTTGAAATTATTATATTTTATTGTCAAGTGTTGAGTCTTATCTTTTTTTCTCTTTGTTTTCACTCGCTAAGCTAGTTGCTACTTTCTGAACTCCATGACAAATAAAAATTGATAACATATTTTTTTTTTTGAATAATTTGATGTAAACAAAAGCTTTTTTTTTTGTCTGGCATTTTCAATATCAAATACCTACCCCCTCTTTAAAATTTCTTTCAGCTTGGAGGCTTTATGTGATTAAAAAACAATAAAATGAGGGCTTGAGTTTACAGGGCAGCCTATGAGTCGCTTGTTCCTTGTGATATTATTTGTTCGTTTGTTGGATTTTTCAAACAGAAAATGGCCACATAATGAGTCAGTTTGTCATGCCTGGAACTTTGAATAAGATTTTTTTTTTTTTTTTTTTTTTTTTTTTTTTTTTTTTTTTTTTTTTTTTTTTTTNTTTTTTTTTTTTTTTTTTTTTCATATATCAGTTTTCTTGGGCAGCTAAGGCTGCTAATCCAGTAGACTACAGTGCTAAACAGAACGACATTCTTTATTTTTTTCTTCCATTTCTTTTGCAATAATTTCTTAAATTAGAGATATAAACGCATCAGTATTATATAATTTTTAAATTAAAAGGGAAAAGGATAAATAAGTCAATAGAGCCTTCCCTCGTGCAACTAGAAGAGCTTTTGCATAGTCATATGGTTCAATATTCTCAGCAAGGTGAATGATTCACCCCCCACCCCAAACCAAATTGAAGTATAATATATATATATAAATTTTCACAATTATTTTCCATTAGAGACAGTCCTGCTTGAGATACTATTAAACACTAAATATAGATACCTGAAAATAAAGATTCAAAGTTGAGCTCACTACATTGTGGGAGACAAGGTCCCTCCACTAGACCCAAGTTTATCATGTATATACATTGAACAAGAAGACATCTGAAAATACTAAAGGCATGGCCAGTGTACACATAATTTAATTCAATGACAAATAAACACGTAGATGCATCTGCTGCAGTCTGGAAGGTGAATTTAGGAACAAAGTATACATGAACTACTAGAATTGCTGTCAAAAGCAGCAACACAAGAGGTAGAAGAGGAATATAGTATATGTTATAGCAGCATCTCTTAACACATGATTTAGAGTACTCTAATGCTATGTTTAATTGAATTAAGAAAAATATTAGAGGAAAAGAGAAAGAAATGTTTGATTTTGATGTAAATAAAGGGAATAGGAAACTTCTAAAGTAACCTTTCTCTTTTCTAATCCAAGTATATATCCTAATAGGACATTAACTCCTCCAATGCTTTTGGGAATCTGGCAGCAGTAACTAGTTCATCTGTTTGAGTTAAAGAGTATAATTCATCTGCAAAAAGAAAGAGGCATACATATTTAATTTTTCATCTATGCTTGGCAAAAGATTATTTTCCACAAAATTTTCAAAAAATGACATACCCGGTTCTTAGTACATAGAGGAAACTAAGAAAGGGATTTACAAACCATGGGAGAAAAATGAGATCCCAAGTAGAAAAGTAACATTTTTAGAGAATAACTCTCTTAGCAGGCAAAGATTTTACAATTATTTGAGAATTCATTAGCACACATATTATTAGTTATAGGAGTAGACAACAACAATGGCAGGAGAAGGATGTAGTTCAAACCAACTATGGAGTCCACAGCAGGCGTTAATCATCAAAGAAGCATAAGGAACTATTTCACAGGACGACCGCTCGGTCATGAAGATGTACACAAATTAGCAGCACAACTTTCATCCACTCGGCCACGACATTATCTGTGAGATTTTTAAAGGTTACATACTACAGTTTCACTATTCACTCACTATGTTGCTGTTCCAAACAGGTTCGGTCGGGGTAGAAGCCTTAATAACAATCCGACTCAGTAGTAGGATTACAACATCTGACTTTGATAACTAGCCAAATCAGCTTGCTATAGTGCATGTCTCTTCGAGTCCGTTGTTAGGTAAGCTGACAGTAGTATCTAAACAGTTGGTATGAAAGAGTGGATCCAAGGCTTGGTAGTTCTCATGGTTGCAAAATAACTAGTTCTCCCTTTTAGAGTCTTTCCGTGTCATGGGTAGTTCGATAATGATTAAGAAGTAGCATCTTTCCGATTCCCGGATATATTGAACTTCGCCATTCATTAGCTTTAGAATCCTCCTGCACATGCTCAGCCCTAAGCCTTCTTGAGATACCCACCGGCTGCTATGGAACATGTCTTGAATCAATTCTGGAGGAAGACCTTCACCAGGACATACCATCCTTCACAGGAAAAAGAAAAATAAAACAAACATACATTTAAAGATAAAATAGCCAAAGTGAACAAATTAAGTGGATAAGACAAATAATCTTGGCACATCATTTCAGGTTGCCACAGAGAACTGAAATAATGCCACGAATTTAGATAATAACCAGTATTTGCGATGTTTCTTTGATTTTCTTCGTAGAATTTCTTTTCATGAAATGCTGTGGTCAAAAGATCACAGAAAGAAATCAATAAGATCCTCATTTGTAGTGAATGACAGCATAACGTGTAGAGAATTACAAGCACAAGGTATTTTCAGTCATGAAGTCTATATATTATATTACATTGGACATGCCATAAGAAATTTTGGTTCTCTCTCTTCTTTTATTACTTTTCCCCCCAGAAAGGCTATGTTTAAGTCAGCAGCTACGAAATCAGGGGATGACAAGAGTAGATCAAATTCAACCAAACCCAAACTCCTGTTTTGAAGCTCATAATTTAAGCTAGTCATTAAAAATTAAGACTACAACATTTTAAAGGTCTGTCCATAGAAGGATAAATAAGGGCGCCCCAGTGCACAAGGCTCCCACTATGTGGGGTCTGTCCATAGAAGGATAAGACCAAAAAATTTGATTAGCTAGCATGATCATTCAAGAAATTCAGAGATGACATATTGCTTAGCTGAAGCATTTACTAAACTTCAAGGTTTTTAAACAGGGAATTAATTTGAAGTTTGCGATGCACTACTAAAATAGTACAAAAATGACATACAATTACTTGGTTTTCCTCACAATGCCAATTGGCATACCAAGCCAGAATTCAAATCAAGGACTCAGTAGTAGTCTACAACATTTAATTGAGGAAAGAAATAATGAAATGACAAAAATTTCATGTTCATATACCTGAATTCAGCATGGAGAAGAGTAAGTCCATCAGATATTTGTTTTAATCTTGGTAAAACATGAATTTCTACCCAACCATCCGGAGATGGTGCATAGCGCACCATATTCAGCAAGAAATCAGCCAAGACCTGTTGAATCCTCAATTGATCACCATAAACAGCCAAGGTTTTGATTTCTTCAGGAATATCACGAATCAACTGTAAATTTCTTTCTCTCAACAATAACATGACTTGGCTAACAACTGCATTTATGACACTCCCAAGTAAGAATTCCCCCTTTTCAAGCTCCAAGGACCTATAAAACCAAAAGGATATTAAGATTCCAATCTTATCTTTCTCTAAGAAAATTGAAGCAAAAAGTTAAAAAGAGATTAAGCAAATAAGAACAGTAACTACCAACAACTGAAAATTGTAAAAGTATAACCCTAAAACCATAACATGGTATGGCATGATATCGTGTACTTTTCTTATTCTCATGGTATCTATAATTCCCTATATTAACATACTGTAGCAACCAGCAAGGTGGGAAGGATGCACATGCCACATGTGCTTTGTCTGATGTAGCTGCATGAAATCAGGTTGTAATTTCACTATAGTTCATAGATTATCAATATATATGTATGGACATCAGTAGTCAAGAGACGACAGATGTAGCTGCATGTTATCAGGTTGTAACTTCACTATAGTTCATAGATTATCAAAATATATGAATAAACAGACTCAATCTTAAAAATGATTTTCAGAAGAGCTACTTTGGGAGTGCTATGTTGGTTCCCGTTCACATTTCCAATGGAACCTAATAGAGATTGCAATTGCAATATCATCCATAAAATAACATCAAAACAGAATGCCTGTCATTCCTGAAAATCATCCTAAAACACTTCATTATTACCTCAATTAGAATTGTAAACAATAAGATAGTGATAGGATACTCATACCAAAAATAAAATAGCTAGGAGATAGTTGACAATGTTGAAAGTTTTTTTTTTTTTTGAGCAAAGACAATGTTAAAAGTTGAGAGACTGGCAATTAAAGAAAAAAGTACTATAGCTACATTACCACAGGTATAAATCTACTAATAACTATTCTGCCCAACTAAATTTATTTTCATATGCTTTTTCAATGAGAATCGACAAGCCATTACTATCTGATACCATCTGGGCTGTTTCATCATGAAAACAGATTATCCATTGAACTTTGAAACTATTACAGAAAATCATCAAACACCCTGATTGACTACTGTAAATTTCAATTTCCAACTAACAGAATAGTGAGTGTGCCTTCATGTACCATATTACCAGCTAAAAAAAAACACTAGACTTAAAGCTCAATGTGTAATCAAGGGCCTAAGAATGACTTCTAAAATCTAATACCACTTGGAAAACCACTAGGCTTTAAATAAGGATGAAGGGAAGACTCAAAAATACCAAATATCATGTATCAACCACACACACACACAAAAAAAAAATAAAAAATAAAAGAAGATTGATCCTTAGAATCACTTGGTCAATTTACATTTAATAGCATGCAGACCTAAAAACTTGAACTATAAAGCAAAGGGTCCAAAAATGGTTATGATAAGTTGTTTTCCAGAATAGCCAACAAATCGTTCTGATTACTTATTTACTCATGAAACTCACCCATCATCGATACTCTCCAGATTTACATCCCGTATTATCTTCAACATCTGCTTCTCACAAGCTGTGCTGGTCTCAAGAAACTGCTTTTGGTCATCAGTCAAGTCTGTGGCTTCCAAGAGGGAGTTTGTAAAGCGTATGCCATTCAAAGGATTCTTAATTTCCTGACAAATATAAGCTAGTTCTTTCATCCTAGCATAGCATTTCTTCTCTTGCTGTCTCTGGACTTTCAGAGCCTGTTGAAGTTCAGGACTTGCAATTTGCAAAAAGCAGAAAGCTCCAATTATCTGACCATCCACGTTAATCCTCTTATTAGCAGTGAGGAGTGCTTGCACATATTTTCCATGCCGATCAAGGAATGAAAAGGGAAATTTGTCTGTATCATGTCCACCAAGTGCATTGTGCAAGACAATCATGAACTTGGTAAGAGAATCTGGACCCTTCAGTCGACAGCAACTACCAAAAACCTCTCCCACTAGCATTTTTCCGATGATCTCCCCATGGCTCCAACCAGTAAGTTTTTCCATTGCCGTGTTCCACTCTGAGCAGCACGTGTTATCATCTGATGCAAAAATGGGGGGGATTAACGGATTTGGACTATGTACAATAGCCTTATAATCACCCTGTATGTGAATGAATTTGTCCATTACTACTTTTTGAGCAGTAACATCTTGACCAACAAAGCATACTCCAACTATATTATTTGTATAATCCTTGCTGGAGCAAGCATTCACCACTATAAAAACTGCCTTCTTATTCTGTTCTGGGCCAAACGTCCTCAATTTTATTTCAACATTCTTATCTTCTTCACCTGCACTAATTAAATTCAAATTGTTACAGGACAAAACAATAATCAGAACTGCACTATGTCCAAAGACCAACAAGATATTCCAGCAATACATAGCAGGTTTCTTCTGAACTCAAAAATAAATTGTTGATTGCTAACAAATAGAAAATGACATTGAAACTGGAAGAGCCAATAGTTACATTCAACTTTCCTTTCCATTAATTGTGATTGGAATAGTTATTTATCTTGAGGAACTTTTTACCCTTGCAGTTCTTTATGCATTGAAGCATTGTTTGCACCTTCTACTAAACTGTTAGCCATAACATTTACAGTAAGTATTTAGGCAGTGAAAAAAAATGGAAAGATGCAAATCTTAGAATTTTCATACTTAATAAACTTAAAGAAATACCCAGAAAATAGTTTAAGACAGGCTACCTCTTAAAGCATGAGAAAGAAGCCTGTCTACAATCTCTTCAGACTCCTTATACACAAGATCATGGACCAAGGACTTCCCCATAGCTTCCTCAACTGAGAGTCCTGTCAATTCTGCAGCCTTTGCATTCCAGCCATTTATGCAGCCATCTACATTTACAGCAAATATGGGAGCAGTAGCAGTTTCTATCAATCTAACCATTTCTCTAGCCACAGAACTCAACTCATCCACCCCTTGCAACTCTAGATCCCGAAGCTGTGAATGCACAACAGCCTTAGAATTGTTTTGCTCAGTATCTCTGAAGGAGTCTCTCAAAATAAGCTGCAAAGAGTGTATAGCATCCATTTCTGCATTCTCCCATGGCATACTACGGCTTTTTACCACTTCTAGAAATGCCTTAAATGAAGAACGCGGATGCATTCTCTGTCCATCATCCTTGTCCTCTGGGTGATGCTTTGCACCACCCCACTTAATTTCTTTAGCTGTATGGGATCTGAACCAGAATAGATAAACCCTTTCTGTGATATAAGCAACAGCCATCCCACATACTGCATCACCAAGAGAGGCTGCCCCAGGATACCCAGCATCAGCCAAACTATCGGTACTTAAACCTGTTGAATCTCCATGGCTGGTCAACAACCACTCTATAATGTCCTTTATCTGGGACTCAGTTGGGGTGACGCCTAGTGGGTAGTAATTGCCTTGGTAGTAGAGAGCTGCTCCATCACACTTCACAAGGTCCATAATATTAGGGCTCTGAGTAACGATGCCGGTAAGAGAGTCCCGAAGCAACATGTCACACAGGAGAGTCTGGGTCCGTAAAACTCGTTTTTCCAATAACTGGGATGCCAATTGAAGTTCCATATTCAGTTGAAGCCCAAATGCCTGCATAAGAAACTCACAAGCATAGCGTAAAGGGAAAGGAATGCTTCGTGCAGAAGTATGATGACAAACAACCAGGCCCCAAAGCCTCATCGAATTACGACCACCAACAGCTTCCTCATCATTCCCATTGATTATAACTGCCATGACCAATGAAGCAATTGATCCCATATTGGCCATATACTGTGCATGACAGTCATGTGGAGCACGAAGGGTTGATCCAACCAAACAAAGTGGCTGCATAAGCGATTCATCCTGAATTACTTTTACAGGAGTGGCATGACAATCCACAATCATCCTAACTCGGTTCTGCTTAAACAAAAACCTTGAAGCTTGAGGAATATCAGTAGCAGGATAGTGCAATCCAATGTAAGGCTCCAAATCTGGCCTCTTACTCTCAGCAACAACCTCACCATGCTCATCCTCGTGAAATTTGTACACCATTACCCTATCATACCCAGTTAGTTCTCTAACACTTTCAACAACCGTATCACACAAAAGCTTAATATCTCCGCCAGGAAGCGATTGCAACTGCGAAATTGCACGAACGGCCAGCTTCTGAGACTGCACCGCCCCAGCAATAGACAAAGCGGGATCCTCTGTTCTCGCAGGCTCCAAATCAATCACAATCCCCACATCAATTCTATGTAAAATTGCATAAAAGGGTTTCCCGGAATTCTTAGAATGAATCCAAATGGGGTTCAAGAGCGTAATCTCCCGAGCCCCGAATGCCTTCTCGAGTAGAATTGCACTCGATTGCGTGAAAAGCGCGCGAACATCAGTTCCAATCGTCAGAGTTTCAGGTTTCTCGAGGCTCGGAACCGATTGGGGAGTAATACCTAGCAAATCCCGCGCGTTCTCACTGTACCCGAGAACCCGAAAAGTGGGTTCATCGACGGCAATCATGCACCCGAAGGGTTGGATGTAACCGCCTCTTTGGATTCTCAAAAGGTAAGCCGTAATTTGTTGCTCGGGAATGGATTGGATGGTTGTTCTTATGGATTTTGAGTAATCGAAAGACTTACCAGACTCACCGGATTGCTCGAAAACAGCATGGAGGCGAGCGTCCTCAGTGTACTGAGCAATTGCCTTGCTGATGGACTCTGTGTTATGTGTTCTCTTATTGCTTGTGCCCGAAGAGTAAACTTGAGGCAGGGAATTCGCCGCCTTACTCGCTGAAGCCATTGGAGGGTCTTCTTCAATTTCTCTGCGTTTTTTTCCGCTTTTTCTGCTCCACAGCTCAAGTAGGTTTCTGCTATGAGCACCACGAACGAAGATCCTATAGTCCTAGCTATGCGAGGTGTGAAGAAGATTATCAACCAAAAATGAACCCCCTTCCCAAAAAAAAAAGAAAAAAAGGAAAAAGAAAGACGAGCCTTGACAGAGTTCAGAAGCAAGAGTGAAGAGTGACGCGCGGACAAGTTTTTTTTTTTTTTTTCTTTTTTTCTTCCTTGTTTGGCGTCACATTCTGATTCTGAAATACTCACTCTCTCTCTCTCTGTCTGTAATGTATATATCTGTGGTCTGAACGGAAAGGAACTTTTTTTCTTTTTTCTTTTTTCTTTTTTCTTTTTTCTTTTTTGATATTTTTCTTTTCATCTCTTTTCTCTCTCTCTCTTTTTATTTCCCGTATTAGCCCGGTCTAGTGATTTCATTCTGAATATTTACGTGCAGGATTTTCGTGTGGCTGAGGATGCGACCGTGCGAATATAATTGAGAAAGGCATCAACTGATTGGTGGCCATGTCTTCTTGGGAATTGAGCTATGCTATGCTGCGTGACAATTAAGAATTGTTAAAGACTTAAGATAAAAGAAAAAACTTTTTAACCAAATTTAATTGACTCACTGATTATAATTGACTCACTGATTAAGTTCATTAGATTGTTTAAGTAAGATCGAATCTCATTTTATGAATGTAATAATTAATTAGCCAGTAACAAACATCAATATATGAAAAATTAATCTTTAATCTATTAGGTTTTAAAAAAAAACTTTTTGCAAGATATTATTATTTGTTATTAAACTTGCTATCATGCAAAAATTTTATATATATATATATTCAAATAAAATTGAAAATCACCAAACTATTTCTCGAGATATTTGTTATTTTCAAACTTGCAGCGATAATTGAGAGAAGCGTCATTGACTAAACTAATAATATAGGGAAAAACAAAAACTGAGTAAAATTTGTCTGCCTACGTCTACCAGTTAGCTTATTTATTATATTACTATTTTTCACTAAATAGGTATTTTTGGAATTAGACATCAAGGGTTAAAGCAATTTTATTTCTATTGTTAATTATAGATGTAAGGTGAAAGACTTTTTGTCCTGAAACTTGAAATGATTTTTAATTTTATTTTAAAAGTTTGTAAGCAATTTTACTTATTTCATTTTCATTGCCATCGCATCGATACTTCAAATATAAGAAATGTAATTGATCAATTATATCACTAGCTTAGATTATCTTAATATTTTATATGATAACATGACCTAGAAGTTTAAAACAATGTTTTTATTATACTTGCAGACTCGTTAAACAAAATTGACAAAAAAAAAAGAGTAAAGTTAAAAGGGTTTGCTCAGTTTTTAATTTGGCCATATATTTTTTTATTCTACTTTTTGTTTTATATCTTTATAAAATATCTCAATTTGGTTTTATGTTTTTTAAAAAATTTCACCGTTAGTCTCACAATGTAAAATTTTTTACAAAGATATAAAATTAATTTTGCAATATAATCATAAGATATAAGACTCATTTTGGAACCTGAATAAAAATTATGAGACAAAAAATGTAACGAAAAAATATGGAACCAAATTGAGACTTGAGCAAAAGATATAGGACCAAATTGAGAACTAAAAAAAAATATGAGATCAAATTTGCATAAAGATAAACAAATATTTAAAAGTAAATAGACATTGAAGCCTACTAATAATATGCAAGTAAAATAACTCTGCTTCTACCATCTAGAAAAAAGAAAGAAAGAATTTTTTTTAAAAAAAAAAACACTAGCATGTCCATGCGTAGGTCATTAATTTGCTATTATCATCAAAAGAGATATTATACAAGGTAATGATGCCCATAACTGGGCAAAATTGCAGATTAAATGAGCTCGAACACAATTTTTTTTTTTCCTTTTGAAACCAAAAAAACAGAAACCAGAATCTGTACCAAAGTAAAAGAATAATTTTAATATTGACTAGGAGTTCTTCCTACAAATTTTTAGCACAACTTACAAAAGTACAAAAAAAAAAAAAGGCTTGCCCAAAGGAATCCTACAACATAAGGACTAATAAAAATTAACACCGCAGCATATTGCAGATGCAAGAATTTTCCACAGATTGACACAGTCTGAAGTAAGAAATCCCCTCACTTTGTGTAGAGAACATCCTCCCATGGGTGGCGGTAGAGTGGTTGTTTCAATCTCTTTTGATCAAATGTATGCCTGAAATTATATTACAAGAATCAAAGAATAAGACCAAAGCCACCGGATCATAATACAGTTCTTCAATTAAAAAAAATGAACGACTTTTTTTTTAATATAAGAATTGATCAGACGATGCTGAGTGATATAAGAAAAAGATATAAAAGTTTCATGTTTAATTGTTTATAATAGAAAATATAATTGCAAATATCTAAACTAAGGTTTAGTCCTGTGTGAGTTTTGTTCATTTTTTTGTTGGAGAGAGGGATTATGAAAATATCATGATCACACAACACAAGCAGTATTGTAAACTTAATTATCAATATGCACAATCAGTATCACTGGCCATAGGACCACCTAACTGATGATAGTGGAACTGTTTGAAGCAGTGACGGAGCCAGAAATATTAACAAGGGGGGGCCAGAATTTTTTTTTTAACACTAAAGGGGGGCCGTTGGGATTATAATACATACAATTAAATTATATTAGGACTAATTTGTAGTAACTATTAAAATTTTTTTTTGGGGGCCTGGTTTGAAGTTTGGACTTGGACCATTTGACATTTGTGGATAAAATAGCCACAAAGGAGCAAAATTAAAAGTATGGTTACCTTCATATATATGAACAAAGCAAAGGTCCTTATAAGTAAATAAATAAAAATCAAGAATAGCGGTTAATCCAACTCACCCAATCAGGCCAATGGAGCGAGCTAGCACAAAGAGCCCATTCAGATAGCCAATCTCGACAATTTCATCAATCTCTTGCTTCGTGAACATTCCACTGCCATCAAGAAGGTCCAAGAAAAGGGACCCAATAGCACCATCTACGTTGAGAACAAGGTTATGTGCCTTTGAGAGGGTATAGGTTTCAACCTGAACGGCATATTCCATGTATTTTACAGAAGGAAAATGTGAGCTTGCAAACTTCTGTAGCAACTCTACTCTCTTATCTCTGTTGTCTCTATTCTTGATCCTTTTTCAAAAGAGCGAAACCAAGCTTCACAGTCACACATTTAATGTTTTATAGCACAGAAACAGAAGCAAAATAAATATAATAGTAATATCTTTTACCTGTGCCCTATTCCTGGCACACGAATGCCTTTCTTCTTCATTGCTTCAACAAACTCATAAGGTGCAAGATTCTGACAAGACATAGCATAGTCCCAATGTTAGAGTTATAGTACAGGCTGCTGGATAATAAAAAAAATGAAGTCAACCAGAGACAAAGCCTAAATTCATACCCTGTCACAAGCATCTTTGAAATAACGAGCAGCATCATCTATGGCACCCCCAAATCGAGGACCAATTGTAAGCAAACCTGATTCAGAAGCTCATTACTGACTGTTGTATGTAAAATAGCATGTTAAATCCTGAGACTTGCATTAATTTTAACATGCTTCAGGAATAGAACGCTTGAGGTTATATATTTACCAGATACAAGGCTAGAAACAAGGTCCTTCCCAGCTCTTGCTGTCACTATAGCGTTGTGGGCACCAGAGACACAAGGACCATGGTCAGCACATAGCATGATGCAAATCTGACAAATTTATACATCAGTAACAGGGAAGCTTAAAGGTGAAATCAATAGTTTGTTTACAACACAATATCTGAATGATATATTGACAGCACAAAAAGCTAAACAGAAAAGTTTAAGCATAGACCAGTTTTACAGACTAAAGACACAGAGTGGAGGATGAAAGATATAAGGAAAAACAACAATGAATAACCTACTTCAATGAATTGTGTGCAATAGCGGGGAAGGCTCCGTTTGAACCAAAGAAGAGATATAACATCACCCACACCAAAACCTTTCTCAATAATGTTAGACATGGGAATGCCAGCATAGCATGGCTCCTCTCCTGCAGAAAATTTTAGGGATAACTTTAAATTATCAAGTCTAAGGCACTAAAAGCTTCTATACTTTTATAGTAAATCATTAAGGGATGATGGGTCCTAACATACCTCTGTCATCAGAGATAGTGGAAATAATATGAGTGGGAGCACGGACTTTTCCACTCTTAATTGCAGATTTAAGGTCTTCAGGAATCTGTGGAGGAGTGAACTCCTTAACTGGTGTGATTTCCCCTTTCTCAACCTATCAAAATATTAGCCTAAAACATTATAGCTAATCAAATAAACTAGATATTTCTTTTAAGTGCTGCTCCAGTAAGGGGTTGGAGAGGGTACAAGGCTTACACTGATAAAAGCTACATAAGAATTAAGATAGATGAAAAGTTGAAAACTAACCAATTTGTCAAATGTTTCCTTAATTGCTTCTTCAAAAGCTTCATATGAAGTGGGAACAACAGCTCCAGCTTCTCTTAATGCTTGATTCTTTGCTTGAGCAGACTCCATTTCACCACCACTCTTAGCTCCCTAACATATACAAGGCCCAATAGGCATTAGGAATGTTTCCCTCTTATGAAATGTATTATTTGAGAACTTTGTCAAAGATAAGGATAATGGAGGAGTGACATACAGCATGACCAAATTGTACTTCAGATTTGAAGAGTCGTGCACAGGTTCCACTAACCCAAGCAACAACTGGTTTTGTCACTTTCCCTTGTTTTAGGGCTGCCACTAGGGAATACTCATCACGCCCACCAAGTTCCCCAAGTACTACCATCATTTTAACCTGTGCTTTAACACATGTCCAGATAAGCCATTGACAAGAAACTTATTGTTTTAACTGCTCATGAATTGCTTCTAGCTTGCAGACCAAAAAAGAAAAAATAGTTTACCTGTGGTATGTTGTTATACCGCAAAATATGATCAGAAAGTGTGGAACCTGGAAAAACATCTCCTCCAATGGCAATGCCTACAGCATAACAATATATAACTCAACACCAGCATTAAGAAATACAGAGATAAAACTGAAATAAATAGTCAATCGTACCTTCATAAATTCCATCTGTTACACGAGCAATAGTGTTGTATAATTCATTTGACATGCCACCCTGTAGTTTATAAATGTTATTTTCTCTCAGAAGCAACATCATGGACATTAGGTGATGCCAAAAATAAATCACGTTTAAATTTAGATAATTAAATAAAAGTTACCATAATATTTTTTTTACTGATTAACTTGCCATTTGATACTCCAATATTGCATAACAAGTTAATAGAAATTTTACTCTTGAAATGGAAACTTGTCATCCTAGTTACTGTACTTACAAAGAGACTATAATGGAAATTAAGTGTTACTATGCGACCATCTTGCTGCACTGCACTATTCCGCCATAATAATTTTATCATCATTCTATTCTAAGATCTACAATGAGATTGAGTTCATTATTTACAAATATTTAAAGGAGTTTAGCACCTTCGTTCTTTCAGAAAAGGGAACCAAAACTGAAGGTAGATTGGTAAATTTAAAGATCTGATGGGGACGGCTGAGACCTAGTCACCTGGACAAATGGTTAGGGAAGTGACAAATATATATTTATTCTTCCAACTTGTCCCATCGTACTTTCATCTGCTCTCAGTTTTTACCTTAACCTACTGAACTTATTAAATAAGTCAGTCAAAAGGATAAGGTACCAAGAGCTTGTCAAGAAACTAAAACTGATCTTGGAGATTTTAGATAAAGTCAAGGTGGACAATTATAAAAGGCAAAACACAAGATTCTAAGACAAGTTTTTCACTTATTGTATTTGTAGGAAGCAGTGCAAACCCATTGCAGTTTGGGAACTTTAATAAGTTTCCACTGGTGCAGTGGTTAAAGGACAGGTATGAACAAACAAAGTATCAGATCAAGAAGTACAATATGTATATTTGCAAAAATGTTCAGCATACCCCAAACTTCCTTATCACAAAGCTTGAAGGATGATGGAAAATTTAATAGGATAATTGAGAAAAAGGTCTATAATGATGCCAGAAATATGATAGCAAAATCAAGAAAGGAAGATGAATAACTACATACAGATTTAGAAACAAAGCCAACAGATCCAGGCCTGTACAGCTTGCAATGAATTATATTGTCAATTGTTCCAGCTGTGTCACCTATCTTAAAAGCACCGGCTTGAATGCCTCCAACAGTGGCTGGGCCAATAACAACCTAACACAGCATCATCACTGACATTAATTTTTCCAGGTATATTCTCTTTAACCATTTATTTGAATGGACAGTAACTTCTAATTTTCTATTTATCTTCTCACCTTGTTGTTTGACCGAGCATATGCAATCAATTGCTTTGTGTCTGACTCGGGTACACCTTCGGCAATAATAGCGACAACTCTAATTGTTGGCTGCTTTAAAGCGGTCATAGATGAAGCAGCAGCACTGCAAGATTATCAATCATTCAGTGTACAGCACAATGAGATACTTCAACTCATGCAGAAATATATAATAAACACTGACCTCCTATATGATGCAAAATTGATGAAGATATCAGCAGTCGGATGTGCAGCACAAGCTGCTTCAATGCTGCAAAACAAGCCAGCATAGTGCTTAAAGCATTTTACACTCAGACAAATCAGTATGTCATTCCCTACAGGTTGGATTCTTAGTTTTTAATAGTAACAAGTTTCAAAGAGTAAAGAATTTGCTAAACAAAGAAAGAAGCACTGATCGAATGTGTTAAAGCCAGTAAATCAAAATTTAAAGTAGAGGGCAGACAGACTGCAGACAGAAATAAACAAACTCCACGTACGTAGAATGTACTGGGATGGCAATTTCCTCCTGACCAAAAAAGAGCTTCTGGAATCCCTCAGAACCAGGATTAATGATTCCAGCAACTGACGGTGTTTCCCTGCCTAGAAATAAAAATTATAGTTTTCATTACAAAAAGAAACAAATAATTATGTAGTCATCCAATTTTCTGTAGTCTGTGCACTCCAGAAGAATATCATAGGAAACAAACTATGAGATGAAAAGAATTGGTGCAAACCACAAAGGAAGTCAAAATCAAGCATCCGCTGGATAGGAAGTTGCTTGTAGTTGTAAAACAATGCTTGTGTAGTGCGGGAGAACAGTTGTCCAGTGGCCATCTTGAAGAAACTAGGAGATCTGATGACACACAAACAGATTATTATCTAGTTGGCACTAGATTTGGTATTAAAGAAAAGTTGAGACTTCATATATATAAAATCTCATGTCATACCAGAAGTCCAAAAGCCATATTTAAGTTTAACGGGTCATATGTCATATACGTATAATCATAATGCATTTAATAACTAAGTATAAATAAAGAAGAAAGACTACTGACTGTCTCTGGCCAAAAAAAAAAAGACTACTGTCTGTCTACCAGGCCACAAATTAATCAACTATTTTGAACAGCATACAGGTTCAAGAAGATAATTTGCCAGAAAATAAGTATTAGATTCTTTGTTATTCATAGTCATACGCAACATAACCTTTTTATCATTAGCCAAACAAGGGGAAAGCCACAAAAGAAGAAAGTATTCAAAGTAAGAAATCAATCAGGAAAACAGAAAAGGTTCCCGAAATCAAAGGGAGAAACCAGTTAAAAATATATCTGGACTTGTGATGTCAGAAATAAAATCGATCAATCAGATTCATTACGTGAAAACAATCCAGAAATTTGTGAAGCGTAAATGATTCTGCCAGAATCTGAAATGATCGTGGCTTTAAAAGGAAGGCAACAACATACATGTGCAGGAAAATAACAGTCACAGAGAAATTCACCGAGAAGAACAAATCCCGTAATGTTTAGCCACTCAAGCCGGGAAATAACCACCAGAGAGGTGAAAAGAAAATATGCTGTTAACAAAATAATAATAAAAAAGAAAGAAAGGAAAAGTACGCGGTACGAAAATCAGACATATCAAACATACGAATGAAGCAGATTCGTCATTCAGAATCATCACAAATTTCAAACTACCAAACAGTGAACAACTGCTCCAACATTTCGGACTTGACATTATACCAAACAAATTAAAAGCTAACTCTCGTCAACTACCGAATAGTAAGGCGGCTTCAGCAGGAAAATCCAAATCTATGCAATGTACGTAATTTTAATTCACCAATATCAAAATGTCAAGAAGAAGATCCCGCTCTTGAACCTCAAAGTGCACCGAATTTGAATGCGCATCGAGAAAATCGAACACAAAAAGGAGATCGGAGATCAAACAAGAACGAAAAGAGAGAAAAGAGTGGTAAGAGGATAAGAGAGTACCTGAATCAGTGGGCTGTGGAATCGGGTGGAGTAAGAGTAAGATTTGAGGGGAGAGAGAATGAAAATGGTGGAAATTCGTGAAGGGCGGATAACGGATTTATATAGTGTGAGAAAGATGAGAGTGAGAGATAGCGAGAGAGAATGAAAGGAAATGAAATGAGAGTGAGAGGGTCACGTGACGTAAGGCAGTTAGCTCATGGCTATATTGCTATTGCAAATTTGCAATGATGACTGGTAATATTGTTGGTCATCCATGACAATTGACAAGCATATACTAGCCAAGCGGGTGAAGAAGGTGACCAAGCGTACTAGACATTAAGAAAATTTTTGAAAAATATAATATCATTAAAATATACTTTTTTATTTTTTAAAGAATGAAATCTAAC
>QANZ01054729.1:19686-124362 GCA_003254925.1 Chamaecrista fasciculata | reverse complement strand
TAAACTCATTTTCTCCTACAAATTATAATTTCTAAATACTTCCTAATTCCATTTTTCAAGTTCAAACTTCACAATGTTACCACAAAACAAAACTCAAGACCCATTTCTGAGTTCTAAATAGTACACCACTACCCTGTTACCCACATATGTGCTTCAATTCTCTGTCATTTTTATTGTGCATCATGGTTTGTGCTCTAAGCCTCTAACAAACCTTTTTTCTCATTATCATTATATATAGTGATTTCATTATTTTGTAAGTAATATATCAACCATCAATCAAATGTGAACTAAATTAAAGTCACAATAATCAATTTCGGGTTATTTTATTTTTTCAACACCGCAAATGGCTGCTAATCCTATATATAAGCATAACTTGATGTGGTATTAAAAAAAATAACCATAACTGGACCAGTGATATTGCAATTGCTACTACATACTCATTGATGCTCTTCGTTATTCTATTTATTTTATCCATCCAATTATATTGTCATGGATGCATTTTATTGGAGGAGAACAATGAAAAAAATTAAATGAGAAAGAAATGACTAATTTTAAAAAAATAATATATATATATATAACTGTCATATGAGTCTCATGATATAAAAATAAGGCCAAAGTGCACTTTTGGTCCCATAACTTTGACAAAGGTTTCAATTTGGTCCCATAACTTTGGCAAAGGTCTCAATTTGGTCCCATAATTTTTTTTCTTGCAATTTCGGTCCCATAACTTCTAAAAACGTCTCATCGTTGGTCCCAAATTAATTTCCATTTGTCCTATAACTTCACCCATATTTTCCACGTCATCATCCAACTCAGTATGTCAGGTCATCTTTAGCGACAAATAATGGATAAAAATCAGTATTGGGACCAACAGTGAGACGTTTTCAAAAGTTATGGGACCAAAATTGCCACAAAATAAGTTATGGGACTAAATTGAGACCTTTGCCAAAGTTATGGGACCAAAATTGCAACAAAAAAAGTTATGGGACCAAATTGAAACCTTTGCCAAAGTTATGGGACCAAAAGTGCACTTTAGCCTAAAAATAATAATATGTGGTGAAATATGATCCAACTCATTATTATTCCTAAGCCTTGTTTGGCTTATTTAGTATTATTTTTACTTAGTTACCTCAAACCAAGAAACTCAAACACCACATGAAGAGGGAGAAAATTTGAAGTTACCTTTTCAAATGAGAAGAGCGGTTGCTTTTTCATATTCACTAAGCAGTTTTGAGAGTTGGTCGTGAACAACTGCAGCGAATAACAATGAAACACGTTCAAAATTCTTAACTTGGGACAATCCAAACTATGCATTCCAGGGTAAAAGCTTTCAAGTTCTCCAAGAGACCAAAATGTCAAGGACCGTAATTGAGGGAAAATAAATCGTGGAGCTGCCTCTACTGTTTCATCTTTTGCAACAATATTCTGTACCACTGGCAAATTTTCCAATGTCAGAGTCCTCAACTTCATTGCTCGAGTACCCTCTTGAGTAGTCCCCGTGCTTTGCTCTTGATTCTCAAATATAACTTTCAATGCATCACAATCGGATACAAGCAACATCTCAAGGTTAACCAAGTGATTATGCACATGAGAAGGAAACAAAACCAACAATCTTTCGCAGAATTTAATCTCCATTTTATTCAATTTGCCAAAGGAATTTGGAGCAAACTCACTTTTCCATATTGACTTCAAGCTACTCATGTGAGAGATTACCAAAGTTTCCAAGCTTGGAAATGTAGCCTAAAAGATTCAATTGATACCGAACATCAAATTTTGTAGAGGAGTGCAAATGTAACAAAAAGTAAGGAAAACGATCAATTACAAAAACTAAATTGAAATTGATCCCTAATTGTTACTCACCTCTTCATTCCACAAGCTTTGTCTACGACTAGGAAGACTTTCCTCTTGGTAAAATATCTCCTCCAACATTTTGCATCTAGTGATCTCGAGATACTGAAGACTGACAAACCCTCGAGCCACAGAAGATGAGAACACATATTTCAAGTTATCACAATTATCTATGGTCATTCTCGTCAACTTTTGAAAGCACGAATGTGTTGCAATTTGATCATTCCAGAGAGTATTCAAACTGATCGAAGACACCTTTAAGCTCTCCAAGTTTGGCAACACAACCTATTAACACAAACAATGTAGTTTCTAGTAATTTAGTTTACATTGTAAGTGATCTTCGCAAAAAAAAAAAAAACAGGAAGAAGGATNAAAAAAAAAAAAAAAAAAAAAACAGGAAGAAGGATATTAGTTACTTTCCAATCAATTGAAGACAGAAAAAATAATTTATAAGCATATGTAAAAATAAGAAGAAAAAAAGACGAATCTACCTTCTTAATATTGCATATATGATATGTTGTGAGTATATGTTGGTGTGGATGTATAATTTATGTACCTTTTCGTCAAGCAATACCAGTGGAATGGACAAACTGCCCTGGTACTCTGTAACATAATTGCTAGAGTGCATATTAGCAGCGGATGACTTGGAATAGAAACTAGCAAACATAGGCAAGCAATCTAATGTTAGGGAGCGCAAATTGGGGAGCAGTATCTTGCCTATTTCTTTACCATCCTCAACTATCACATGACTAACACATTTGCACTGTGAAATTTCCACTTCAACAAGTTGAGAAAGGTTTTCAACCATTTCATAAATGATAAGATCTCTCAACTTTTCGCAACCTGTCACTTTGATGGCTTTCAATTTGGAAAAGGATTGTAACGGAAATGGGCCATGGCATATTTCTTCCAAATTGAGTAGATTGTGAAGATCCAACGACTCCAAGTTGGGAAATGCAGGACGAGGATAGGCACACTTTGTTGAATCAATGATGTACTGCATATCATTATTGTTTTCGATGTAAAGATGCTTCAATTGTGGAAATCCATCTCCATTCAATTGATACAGGATATTTCCAACACCCCTTGAATCAGACAAGTACAACTCCTCTACACTAGTTAACAACATCTTAATCCCAATGTTCAACTCGATGTTATCAACCATTCTCATATTGAGAAAAAGAGCTCTAGAACTTGCATAATTCTTACCATAAGCTTGACCAAACCATTGAAAGTTATGACCAATCACAATCTTGTAAGTCTCTAATTTTCCAAAGAAAAGTAAATCCCGAGGCAAAACAGACTCATCTTGAATTTGCAAATTCAAAATTCTAAGCTTAGGCAATTGTCTTAGTTCGCCCAAACAAGCGTTGTTGAACTGGCTTCGTCTTACTTCAACCTCCCACTTAATATAGCAGTCACCCATATAGAGCTCTTCCAAGCATGTCAATCTTGATAATACATTGGCAGGAATTACTGATAATTCTGAACAGCTAGTCAAATCCAGCATACGAAGATTAGTTAGCTGTCCTATTTCTTGAGGGAGTTCTTTAATCTCAGAGTACTTGAGGCTGAGGATTTCTAAATTGGTGAGTTTTGTGACTATAGTTATGTCTTCTAACATGCATCGACACAAATACAACGATCGAAGGTTTGTCAAATGGGAGAGAGATTGTGGTGGTGATGGACAACAATCAAATCCTCCCAGGTCTAAAACTTTCAGTTCCCTCATCCCATCAAAGAAGTTATCTGGGACTTTCAAATAATTGTCTAGGCTGTTGAGTACCAGTATCTTTAGCTCTGGGCATTCCAATCTTTCTGGAAGTTCTTCAATATTACACCAAGGAAGGGAAATACTATGAAACCTTTTAAGGGAATCCATCTTTGGCCAATCATTTAATCTACCATGACGTTGCACAGCGAAGAAAGGTTCAATGGTAGATGCAATCTGTGAAGCTACATCATAGATGACATCATGCATTTTAATCATATCCCGTTCTCCTTCAAGAAGTAAGCAGGAGGCTCTAAGGTCATCCGTCAATTTGTAAATTCTGTTTCTCACATATGCCAATGTATTAACGTCTTTATACAAACCCAAACCCCAACTAGATATCAACAAATCATGAATGTAATTCACATTTCCCAATGAAGCAATAAACAAGAAGAATTTTCTCAGTTCATCGCTTTCTAAGTAATCATAACTTAGCTTTATCCCAGAGTATACTTTAGATCCCAATCCTTCACGGCCAAACCTGGTCAATTGGGTTAATGCATTCTCCCAAGCATATAACTCCCTGTTTTTTAAAGCCTTAGCCACAGTAGCTATCAAAAGTGGCAAACCAGCACAACTTTTGGCCACTTTCAAAGCTGTGGGTCGTAAACTAATGTCATTAACAGCAACACCTGCCATCTTCTCAAACAAACTCCAACTCTCTCCGTTAGATAATGCCTCAAGTCTGAATTCCTTTTGAGAGCCCATTTCACAGTTGAGCACGTTAAGATCTCTGGATGTAAACAGCAACTTGCAACCTATATGATCATCGCCACAAGGAATTCCAACTTCAGTCAAATCTAGTTTTCTCCAAATATCATCCAGTATGACAAGAATATTGTTCTCCCTCCGGATTCGGTCACGTAACCGACGTGCTCTTCCCATTTCTGTCTCCTCATCAAATTTTAAACCCAACCCATCAGCAATTTCACCTTGAACTTTCTTCACATCAAGAGAATTAGTAACACTGGCCACAACCACAGCCCCAAATAGGCCCTCTTGCTCCACTTGCCATGCCAATTCTTTAACTAGTGTGGTCTTTCCTACACCGCCCATCCCATACACCCCAATCTTGTATATTCCAGCATCCTTCAATGCAAGCTTGATCTCATACAAGATTGACGTTCTTGATCCTAGAGCCTCATAATCCCTAGAAGATGGAGGGACTGTGACAGGTAAGGTGGGACGAAAGGAAATTCTATCAAAACTTCCTTCTGCCAGGATCTGAGTAACAGATGGTATCATCTTTTTGGCTTTCCTACTTAGCTGATGCTTGAGCAACATATTTGAACACCCAACGTTGACATTAAATGATCTCTCAGACTCAGCAACAATGTCATCGACTTTCTTTAACCATGTCTGAACATTAGCTTCAATCTCTTCATCATTCCTTAATGCAGCATCAACAGAGTGTTGCACTCCAGCTTTGGCTCCAACCAGCTTTTGAAGCTCCTCTTTGATATTGTCAATGTTGCTATTGTAGAAGATTACATAACCAATCTGACGTCCAACTGGAGCAACAGTGTATTCAGCAATTTTTGAAGCAACCGCATTAACAATATCCATCCCTTGCCTCTTGAATGTCGTTCACTCTATAGTGAGCCACATAATGGAAAAAGAAACAAAAATAAAAATAAGTATATCATTTTAGCTACACGTAACAAATTATCCAAGGCTAGTACAAACAGCATTTTATACAATTTCAGTTATTTATATTACGATGACAAACCAGCCGAAAAAGATATTCAATCTACAAAGATGTAGAGAAAGAAAGAAAGAAATTCATTAATATTACAATGAAAATATGTGTCAAAAATAATTAAGATCTTGATTCTTGACAGATGTGAAGATCTCCAGTTGCCAGTGAACAGAAATGCAGCAGAAGTAACTGGTCATAGCAAAGCTAGGAATTCTCATTCCAAAATGTTGTGAAGTAGTGGTTCTAATTCAAAATAGGTAATATATGGAACTCAAGTCAACTTAAGTTATCCCTTAGTCATTTTTTCCTATCAATCCAATTTTCCTACTTTATAAAACAAATCTGATTGGTTAACTCAATTATTGCTCAATTGCATCTTCGTCAATCGTCAATGTCATTCATTTCCACGCAATTATTGAGACTATTACATGGTCTATCTGTTTAAAATGTGATATAATTACTTCATTATTATTATAACAATATACAGCGTAGATAATGAACGAGTTGAGAACATTACAAACTAAAGTGCAAAAATTGTCTAGTTGTCAGTGTTTTAAAATCAAAGGCAAATAACAAATGTTCACTGTTGATAATAATACTAGCAACAGAAAAGTGAAACAGACTCAAGCTGTCACTGTGTCTTTATTAAAAAAAAAAAATCAAAACCAAACAAAGAGAAGACAGGAAGAGAGAGAGGGGATGATCATAGTAACACTTTTTTTTTATGGAGATCATAGTACATTGGTACCACTTTCAATTAATTAATTAATTAAATTGTCATACAATTTAACCTAACCCATTTTAGTTTTATATTTGGAGTCTCAAGATTCTTAACAATGAAAACAAAAGGTTAAATTGCACTAAAATCTCTTGAGTTTTAGGTCAGGAGCAGAAAACACTCCTAAGTTTCTAAACTTGACACATGGATTCTCTGAGTTTTTAGTTGTGCTCACTTAAGACCCTTGAATTTTAAAACTTGACAAATAGACCCCCTGAACTTTCAATTTTATTCAATTAGAACCCTTGAGTTTTAAAAATAGTTTGACTATTTAGGGGTCTTCAGTGAGCAAAATTAAAAACTTAGGGGGTTTATGTGTAAAGAATTAAAACTCAAGAGTCCTCAGTGAGCACAGCTGAAAACTCAAGGAGTCTTTCTGTCAAATTTTGAAACTCAAGAGTATTTTCGCCCTTGACCTAAAACTCAGGCGGTCTTGATCCAATTTAGCCAAAACAAAATATTTAATTGAAAATCTGAAAAAACATAAAAGAGAGAGAATATTTGAAAAAATTTGAGAAAACCTGGTCATATCATATAAGAGAAAATATTAGAAAAATTTATTTATATTAACTGATAGACTTGAAATTTTCAAAAATAAATTATATATACAAAATCTACTATTTGTAAAGAATCTAACAATAAAATTTTTGTAAAAAAATTTCTTTTTAAAAAAAATACGCATTTTAAGAACTAAATTGAAGAAAGATCAAATTTTAATGAATGTTCTTGGGAATACATAGATTTCAGAATCAGCCATAGTTTTCTGAATCTTATTTTTTTTCCCTGGATCTTTGAAAATTTAAAAATAAAATCTCATCTTCCTTTTAAAACACACGCACGCACAATAAAAAATATCTTTTGTGGTTCTTTCAAAACTTCCTTCAATAAGGTCCTTAACTAAGTACAAATTAGTCCAAAAAGTTAAATAATTTTTATCAAATAAGTCCTTAAAACCTACAAATCGACATTCATGTATCTTGATTCAACCATGGTTTTGAACACCGTATTTTGTCCGAGTCTTTTTATAAATAAATAAAATTTTTAAAAAAAATTCTTTTGTGGGTCATTTCATAAATGAATAATAATTTTTGGATATTTTTTATATTATTTAAAGTTTTTGGATCCAAAGAAAATGTAAGATCTCGATTCATTGATAATAATACTAGCAATAGGAAGGTGGACGAGACTCATAGACCAAAGAAACTCTATGTTAAGTCGTATATAGTCAATTGCATCAATTAGTTTCACAAAAATGGAAATAAATATAAAAGCTTTGTAATGAAGAGAACCAAAATGACGTTGGTTGAGTATAAACTAAAGTAATCAAAGATGAAAAACATACCTGCTTGTAAGTATGAGGCTTTTTAAAGCAAAAATATCCTCAGTTAGGCAGCGGCTCGCAAAAGCATACAGGCACTGCAGAATGAATTAAGATCTGTGAAGAAAATGATTAGTTTCAAATTTCAACTGAGGAAGATAAAGACTCACAAGTCTTTCTTCAACGCTATTTTAAGATTTTCTTATAAAACATTGGCATGTTGCCATTGTTTACTTTAATTTTAAATCCCACCAAGTCACCAGCCCACTCAATTTTTTAAAATAGTTTTACCCTTTTAATGTAAAAAAAAAAATCAGGGAACGACTCTTTTTTTTTGGCCTGAACCTCTTTCCTTCCTTTCTTGTCCTTGTGTCTTTATAAAAAAAATAATAAAATAGAAGTATTTTTGGTATCCTCAAAATATAAAGTCAATTTTAGTTGTACCCTTAAAGTTTTGTTTAAGTCAATTGTATTCCCAATATTTTATATTTGAATCAATTGTACCCAAAATATTTCATATTTAAGTCAATTATAAACTCAAATAAGTACCACATTTTTTGAAGATACTAAGAGTACTCTACCTAAAAAAATAAAAAACAAAGAGAAAGAGAAGACAAGAAGAGAAGAGAGGGGATGATCATAGTACCACTTTTTTTTTATGGAGATCAAAGTACCACTTTCAATTAATTAATTAATTAAATCATCTTACATTTTAACCTAACCCATTTTAATTTTTTTAGGTTAATCTATGGATATCCTATGCCTATCCGTGTAACGTTATAGGCGAAGACTAATCCCAACCCACTCGGACCTCAGTAGCGAAATAGTTAAAGCCCTCGCAAGAATGTCAATTCTAAGGATCGAACCTGGATTCTATCACCTAGGGTGTAGCTGGTCAACAAATACACCAAATACTTGTTGGTAACCCATTTTAATTTTATATTTGGACCAAGTTGGCTCTCAAGATTCTTAATAATGAAAACAAAATATATTTTAAGATTTTCTTATAAAAAATTGCCATGTTGCCATTGTTTACGTTAAAGTTAAATCCTACCAAGTCACCAACCGACCCTCATACTACTAGTGCAATGATATTCAAGTTATTCATAAAAAATTGTCATGTTGCCATTTTTTTTTTGGCATGAACCTCTTTTCTTCCTTTCACAAGCTGTCACTGTGTCTTTATTAAAAAAAAAACAATCAAAACCATACATATGCATGACCGTGTGGGCCCCATGCCCTTTTGAATGTGGAGAGTGGGGGGTTGGCTGGCGAGCAACTTGCAATGGGAGAGTATAATATATGCACCAAAGTAGTATGTTAAAATACATATATATTGATACATCACTATTTGGGCGTACGCCTAAATGACCCTCGAACCGGGCCTCTTCTCCCCTTCAAGCCTGGCAAGGCGCACTCGAGCCCATCCAGTGCCCTCTACACGCTTAGGGGCGGTCGTGATCCATCCAGGGTCATAGCGCACGCCTCTAGACTAACACGCAGTCACCCACGACTGTCTTGCTCTACAATCCTCGCTGGTGGAGATTGTGGGCCACGGACTTAGTCATACCCACGTTCTCCAGTCGTTTGGCGCCCGCCCAGTAACGCAACACGCAATCACCCACGATTGCCGTGTCCCGCAAATCTCGATCTCCACCACTCTCGCTGGTGGAGATCGTTCCTAACTACGTGGTGCGCCCCGCGCGCTGGCCACCACTCTCACCCTGCTCTATAAATAGAGCTCAACCTAGCAGATTAAGGTTAGCTACTTCTCACCTTTCAGAATTCTCTTGCTCTCATATCTCTCATATTCTAACTTGAGCGTCGGAGTATTATTCGCAAGGCCTCCTGTGAAGTTCTTGTAGGTACTTGGACGATCAACGTGCTCTTGCAGCCCTCATTATTGAACTAGGTAAGTGTGACCATTTTCTAGTTTATCATTGGCGCCGTCTGTGGGGACCTACGCCGTGCGTTCATCAACACGTGCTCCTCACCATCTTTTTTATACGTGAGCCCTTGTGCTCACCTTTCTTGCTTTTTATCAAAACCTAACTCACCTACGTTTATCTTATTGAACTAGGTGAACCATATCTTGTTATGGCCAACATCGAGGACTCCCACCATGATCACCTTCTGGAGGACGACCCCTCTGACTCCCAAGAGCACGCCTAGGGAACTCAGGAGGGCCACGGACAGGAGGAACACAGAAACGAGGGACCCTCTCGAACTGCACCACCTGTGACCCAGATGGGCACCACAGGACTGACATCCGAAGCTCAGGACATCATGTCCATTTTCCGAGGGATGATGAAAGATCAGACAGACGCGACATCAGCGGGACCCCCCAGGGATCCAATCCGGCCCGCCGCCACACTACAGCGGCTCTGCTCAGAACGTCTCAGCCACCACGGGCTTCGAGGACGAGCCAGGCACCTTCATCCCTCAGAAGGGGCCTTTTGCGTTGTCCATTCAGCGCGACATCATTCCACAAGGCTTCAAAATGCCCGTGAAGATCACACCATACGAGCTCGCCACGGATCCAAACTTGCACATAAAGGCATTCAACGCTGCTGTCCAGTTGGCGTCCATCACCGAAGGGAAGAAATGCAAATTGTTCCCAACCAATCTCGGCCAGGAGGGCCTTCATCAGTACGCCCGCCTCCCGGATTACTCTATCAGCACCTTTGAGGAGTTAGAGGCCGCCTTCCTCAAACGTTTTGCTACGAGTATTATCTACAAGAAGCCGTCGATTGTGATGGCGGACCTGATCCAGGGTTCCAGCGAGAGCCTCCGGGACTTCCTCAAGCGTTTCTCCGAGCGTTGTCACGAAGTTGAGGACTTGGAGGATAGCGTGGCCATCCACGCCTTTAAACAGGGGCTCCGCCCCGGTAATGTTTCCAACGAGCTGACGCTCGCCAACCCCAAGACACTGGAATCATTGCTCAAACAAGTCAGCGAATTCATCGTTAAGGAGGACAACCAGTTCGCCTCCAAGAGCCGCCTCAACAAAATGAAGGACACACAGAATGGTCAGAACGGTCAGTCTACCGGCCGGAATCAAAACGGGAACGGAAAATGGAAGAGGCACGATCGCCCTTCAAATTCATCTCAGGGATCATCACGCCCGCCCTTCACGGGCAAATTCCCAAAATACCATATTCTCACTGTTTCTAGATCAGAAATATGGCACGCCTGTTGTACACTCGACATCTTCCCTATAGCGAAGCCTCTCCCTGTTAAGCATGGTCGCCCAAGAGACACCAGCAGGCATTGTAGATACCACAATGCCTACGGCCATACCACTGACGAGTGCATCTCCCTAAAAGATGCCATCGAACAACTCATCCGAGACGGCCACCTGGCCGAGTATAAGCAAAAGAAGAGACCAGAGTCTGACAGGGACGCCTCTCAACTCAAAAATTGGAAGATCACCGAGGACGGGAGCGGCAGTACCAAATAGAGTGAGGCGCTTGCTAGGAATGTGATCAACACCATCTCTGGTGGAATTCACAGGCATAAGACGCCCCACAACCGCAAAACCATCATGCGCTCGATCATGTGCATGCACTACACCAACAAGCGCTCCCACGAGGACATCCACGCGCCCATCACTTTCACCTCTGACGAACTGATGCCCGTCGAGTATGACGAGCCCCTGGTCATCACGGCTTTGACACAACTTCCCCTTAAATGTAAATTTTTTAACTTAGAAAAGCAATTTTGGGTTTTCTCATATCGCATTCAACAAAACTATCTCGGCAACTTTTGTTCACCGTCGTTCATCGTCATTCACCACCATTCATCGCCGCTCGTTCATCGCTGTTCACCGTCGTGCACTGTTGGTGAACCGAAGTTGGAGGGGGTTATATTTACTGATAAAGACATTAACAATAGTGGAGGACAAAAGGAAATTGATCTTTTGATGACTTTTCAGCTAGATTCTTCATTAAATATTCTACTTTTTTACTTATATACCTATTAGATTCTAGTACATATTTTGGTAATGCATAGAAAGAATATTTCATTTATGATTTTTTGAATATGGAGTACGAGCATATATATGACACCATTTGAATTTCAAATTATTTTCATTTTGTCTCTTCTTGAAATTATAATATATTATATATATAAGCCATGTCATGTCCGGCAAAATTAAGAATTTGACCTGTCGACGTGTCCGTGTCTGTGCTTCCTAGGAAAATACTAATTTTTAGTTAGATGAGATGAAATGACACTTTGGCTGAGCTCCGAAATAAGCCCTTAAAGTACTCGTCAAAAAAGAAATTTGTAATTTTGGATTCGTCGCATTTGAACTTAAAATGAAAGAGATATGACCACGTTCAATATTTTTGGGACCAATTTGAAACATCATGCAAAGATATAGGACCAATCCGAAACAAATGAAATATAAGGGACCAATTTGAGACTTTTGACAAAAATAAATTATTAATAGCTTTTATTTGTAGAGAGTGAACATTTAAAACAATCAAGGCATGGATTTTGTTGCTTACCCATGAACTTCGAACGCAGAACGCTGGCCACGCGAACACCTCGCTTTAATCTCGCCGGATAGTTACGATTCCTTCACTAAGTTTGTCGACGTTTTGTTCTCTCTCTCTTTCTCGTCTTCAATGGCCCAGTGTAAATGAGAGAAGCCGTTTCATCTCTCTTTTATACCCCCCACTTATGCAGCAACCGAGGCATCCCAAAGGTTTCTTGACTTTTTAAATTTTTGGCCTCCCAGGTAGCGACACGTGTCTGTGACAAGACAGCGCTACCTACCACAAGGTCAGCCGCCACGGCGGTCCTTGACTTCCCGAGTACCCATGGCCCGCCCGCCATTCAACCATTGTTTCTTTCACGTGGGAGGCAAGAGTACTCCTGTATAATTGGGGCGTACGCCTGAAACTCCTGCATGACGGAGGCAATGGTTCCATCACACACTCTAGGCCCTGCACCCCGCACGCTTTGTACGAATTGTACTTCGAGCTCGATCGTAGACTCCTTTAAGGAGGGACTTGTGATACATCACTATTTGAGCGTACGCCTAATAGGCCTTCGCTCCAGGCCTCTTTTCCTCTCCAAACCTTGCAGGGCGCACTTAAACCAGTCAAATGTCCCCCCGCGCATTGAAGGGCGACCGTAACCCAACCAGGATAACGGCGCCCGCTCCAAGCTTGACACGCAATCACCCACGATTGCCCTGCTTCGCAATTCTTGGTCTCCATCCTCGCTGGTGGAGATCGTGGGCCACGGACTTGATCATACCCACGTTCTCTAGTCCGATGGCGCCCGCCCTGTAACGCGACACGCAATCACCCACGATTGCCTTGCTCCGCAAACCTCGGTGTCCACCATTCTCGTTGGTGGAGATCGTGTTCGACTACGTGGTACACCCCGCGCACTGGCCACCACTCTCACCCTGCTCTATAAATAAGGCTCAACCCAGCAGACAAAGGTTAGCTACTCTTGACTCACCAAAATTTCTCTTACTCTCATATCTCTCAAACACTAACTTGAGCGTCGGAGTATTCTTCGCATGCCCCCTGTGAAGTTCTTGTAGGTACTTGGACATTCAAGCTTGCTCTTGCAGCCTATACTTGTTAACTAGGTAAGCCTGCCTTTTTTCTAGTTTATCACTTTATAATATATTTATTAATTCATTAATTCAATATTTTGAAAATATATTATAATTAAATAAAATATAATGTTCTAAATTTTCTATAAAATTAAGTCTTATTATTTTTTAATATATTATCTTTTATTTTAAAAAGTGAAAAAGTAAAAAAGGTAACTTTTTCTACCATTATACAATTTATAAATTTTCATAAAAAAAAAAAAAGCATGGAAAGGAAGAGGATCCAATCCCCACCATAATTAAATGTTTTCTCCAACACAGTAAGAGTTAGCATCACTACAAATCATCCATATCTATTTTATATAGGTTGTGCCTATTATCTGACTAATCAAAATATGGATTCCTTTCGATTACATTGATTACAGTAAAAGCAGAGAGTAGAAGTCTATCAATGGAGAAGGAACTAATAGCATCCATCAATTTTGCATTGATGCAACTTCAAACGAATTCGAGACAAATTAAAAAAACAGAAGAGAGGATGATTCACCTGTAATGTAAAGCAACCAAGAAGTCTGAATCAGGATACCGAATTTGCTCTCTGTTTGCCTCTTCATCGATTCAGCCCTCAACGCCATTGCCAATTAATTTTGCGGTGATTTCCGCTGTTGCTTCTTCTTCTTCGTCTTCTTCATTGAATCTCGCTCCTGCCTCTCTTCAAAGTTCAAACTGTGTGATTCAGTTTTCCACAGTGCCAGCTGTCCTTGCTTCTAGAATTTTTTCTACACCTTCATTTACTTCTCCTGCGCGAAACGCGTCGTTTTCTCAAAGAAACGAATTTCTTTCTTTTTTTTGGCCGAATCAAAGAGACGAATTTCTTTGTCAAATATTTGAGTGAAAAAAAAAACACTTTTTTTTAAATTAAGGGTCTAGTGAGAAACTATTGGTGCGTTTGGCATGCTGTGATCTTGTACCCGCCATCTTATATACTATGATATATTGGATGTCTCGCGTTTGGTAACGTCATGATATCGTCATACGTCGACATCAAAGATAACACTCTGTTATCAAATGACAACAAAAAGGGTGTGATCTGATGTCAACACAAAAACTATGTTATCTCAGATGACAGGGTTTGCAAGGGCATTTTTCAATCAAAGTTTCAATTTTACCCTTTTTGGTTTATTTGTTTTTTTTAATAAAACTTACTATATATTTGGTTCTTAAATTTATAACTAGTCAACTAATTTGTTAATGAATAATCAAAATATATGACTCATTTATCGAATTATTTCAATTGTTAATAATTTAGTCATTGAGTCAAATTTAGGGACCAAAAAGAAATTTAATATAAATTTAGGGATAAAAAATATAAAATCATTTTCAAATTTAATGATTAAATCATAATTTATTTTGAAAATATTAATATATGTTTTTAAGATGTTAATAAGGGTAAACATGAAAATTTAAAAAAGATTAATCTTATTCACACGAGAGTACCAAACATATACATCTTATATCTCTGACTCTACTATTGTCATACCAAACATTGATATTATAAATATCATATATCTTATACTATAGTATCACATACCACGACATTTGAGATACTGCGACATCAGATGACAGCGTACCAAACACACCATAAATTACATGTCCTTTATTTTTATTAATAACTAATGAATATTGCGTGCGATGCACGCGTGGTTTGTCATATAATTTTAAATTTTAAATATACTAGCCTTTGACCCGTGCGATGCACGGGTAGGCTCCCTAAATGCAAATCTTACAATTTAGTCTTAAATGTTAATCATAGCATTTATCACTTAGACATTCTTCTAAAGCAATCCTTACATATTTATTACATGTATATGTAAAGTATATTCCAACGACCATAAATATTGAATTGCAATGCACGTGCAAAGATTCATTCTCCAAACTATTTTTTTGGCTATAAATGTATTTGTGCTCACATTATTAAATGACCTAGGCAAATGCTCCAAAACAATTTTTATGTAGACTCTAAATGATCCATGGCTTAATCAAATTACATTAATTATATAGAATTAATTAAATTACATAAAGAATGTCTAAGTATATTTTTGGTCCCATAACTTTTATTCAGGTCTCAATTTGGTCATATAACTTTTTTATTGCATTTTTGGTTTCATATATTTTGCTCAAGTTGCATATTTAGTCTTATGCTGCACTTTTGGTCCCATATCTTTGGGTTAGGTTGCAGAATTGGTCTCATATCTTTTGGTTAGATGCATAATCAGTCTCATATCTTTGAGTTAGGTGGGACTGACAGTGAAACTTTTTGAAAAGATATGAGACCAATTTTGCATCCTGACCAAAAGATATAGTGGGACAAAAAATTATACGGGACCAAAATTTGCAACCTGAGCAAAAGATATGTGACTAAAAGTGCAACAAAAAAATTATGGGACCAAGTTGAGACCTGAGCAAAAAGTTATGGGACCTAAAATGCACTTTGACCCATAAATAAATTAATATCATATCATAATACTACATTATACTTATACTAAATTAGGAATTTAATTATAAAGATATCAAAGTTGGATAATATTCAAAAGCATTATTAGGATGGATGAAGTCTAGATGATTGTATCTGGCTAGTTTGCTATGGACATGGCCGCTTGAATGAAGATATACATCTGATAGACTCAGAGTGTACTCTGTGCAATGAACGGGTGTTTGTATTACATAATATAATTTTTTAGTATTATTTTTATAAAAAAAAGTTGTTAGATAAATAAACAAAAATATATAATAATATATAGGTCAAAGTGCAAATTTGGTCCCTTATCTTTTGCTCAGTTCCCAATTTGGTCCTGTATCTTTTTTGTTGCAATTTTAGTCCTATATATTTGCAAAAATCCCAATTTTGGTCTCATATCTTTTAAGATATAGGACCACTTTTAAATCTGACCTAAAGATATAGGATCAATTATGCAATTAACCCAAAGATATGGGACCAAATATGCAACAGAAAAAGGTATGGGATCAAATTGGGACCTGACCCAAAGATATGAGACCAAATTGGGAACTGAGCAAAAGATATGGGACCAAATTTGCTCTTTAGCCTAATATGTATATATATATATATTAGGCTAAAGTGTACTTTTCGTCTCGTAACCTTTTCTTAAGTCTTAATTTGGTTCCATATTGTACTTTTGGTTCCATATCTTTAGGTCAGATTGCAAAATTGATCTCATATCTTTTGTTCAAGTTGCATAATTGGTCTCATATCTTTGCAAAATGTTGCACATTATGGGACCAATGTAAGGATGGCAATTTGGGTGGATATTTAGGATACCCGTCCGAATCCACCCGTAAAAAATATTTGATATCCGTCGGATACCGGATATCGGATAGAGTACGAATATTTAAAAATAAAAAATCAACTATCCAGTATTCGTCCGAAATGAACGGATAGTTATGGTACCCGGTAAACGATACCCTATAATATAACAATTTGGCTTAAGTGCACTTTTGGTCCCAATACTATGACTAAGGTTTCAATTTGGTACCATAACAATTTTTGTTGCAGATTTGGTCCCAAACCTTCGCAAAAAGTTTCACAGTTAGTCCCCTGGTCACTTCCGTCCAAATTTTGCCGTTAAGTGTGACGTGGCAGTCTGACTGGGATGCTGACGTGGCAAAATCAAATGAGATGGAGTAAGTTAGGATCAATATGTAACATTTCATAACTTCTCTGGACTGAATCCACAATATCTACAAATCATGATTGCTTCTTGTCCATCGATGTGCTTCGCGAGCTTAAGAATAGCGGAGATTGCGTTCTCTTGCGTGGACTTATCATCATCTTCGTTCGTTGTTTCTAACAGATTCAAAAGTGGGGTTACAGTTCCGACTTGGATCAAGCAAGCTCTGTTAAAAATATTGGACCTTGCAAGCAAACGAATCTCGTAAGCTGCTTTATTTTTCTGCTCGTTTGTGCCGAAGACTAATCTCCGAGCAAGGAACCATGAGAGGAATTGAACGGCGTGGGCTGATGCTGTGCTTCCGGCGACGGCGGTTCTGGTTATGTCGCGACTCCGGTGGCTAAACTTGGCGACAGAGACGCCGGTGTCGGCGCAGAATTGTCGGATTAGGTTTTTAAGGGTTGCGTTTGGGACGAGCTCTGTGTTGGTGAGTTTCTCCCCTGTTTTCGGGCATGTTCTGTTTCCAGCTTTAAGCCATTTTTGCTTGATTCCAGCTTTAGAAGACGAAGAAGACGAAGTTGGAGAAGACGAAGAAGATTAGAGGGAGAGAAGTTGGAGAGGATGAAGTTGCGCGAACCCTAAATGTTTTTTGCGAAAACGCCAAGCCAAGTCTTTTTTATATAGATTGAATTGATGATTTGTAGATATTGTGGATTCAGTCCAGAGAAGTTATGAAATGTTACATATTGATCCTAACTTACTCCATCTCATTTGATTTTGCCACGTCAGCATCCCAGTCAGACTGCCACGTCACACTTAACGGCGAAAATTGGACGGAAGTTACCAGGGGACTAACTGTGAAACTTTTTGCGAAGGTTTGGGACCAAATCTGCAACAAAAATAGTTATGGGACCAAATTGAAACCTTAGTCATAGTATTGGGACCAAAAGTGCACTTAAGCCTAACAATTTTATTATGTGACCAATGGTAAAACGTTTTACAAAGATATGTGACCAAATTTTCAACAAAAAAAATTGAGACCATATGAGACCAATTCTGCATCTGACTAAAAGATATGAGACTAAAAATGCAATAAAAAAAAGTAATGAGACCAAATTGAGACCTAAGAAAACGTAAATGGACCAAAAGTGCATTTTGGCCTATATATTAAATAGAAATTTTAATATGGAATACTAATTATATTTGAAATTTATTAAAGACCTGAGCTATAGTGTGGTTGAAGGCATAGGATGCACTTGTTACTTATTGTTATAGTGTGGTTCAAGGCAAAGGGTTGTTATTACTTGCTAAAATAGAAGGAGAATAGACAAAGAGACTTGAGCTAAGATTCTTTACATGTAAGTTTTTTTATGGAAATTTTATGATTCTTGTTATAGTTATCATTGACGCGTAGGGGTGTTTAGTGGGTTGGACTATCCCGCCAATCAACCAAAACCTAACAGATTGGTTTGAGTTAAAAAATTTGAGCCCGTTGTGGTTTAAGTTGGGCTATGGGTTACAAAATTTTGAGCCTACTTAACACATCCCAACTTGCTGACCCATAAAAATAAAATAATTTTTTTTATTTAGTTAAATTATATTTTGATCTCTCAAATTATATTATTTTCACAATTTGGTCCCTTAAAAAAATGTTATGAGGACTAAATTGATAACAAATTGTGAAGGATCAAATTGAGGTAAAAAAATAAGAGTTATGAATTGAAAATCAAAATATGAGAAACAAAAAATAATATGAGGCAACCAATCACTATTCAGTTTGGGTTAACTCAATTATTTGCTTCAATACAACCTGACCGAACTCGTCAAATCTAATAATGAACCCGAAGCAACTTGCCTTGAACCCAACCCTTGAGCACTCCTGCTGATGCACTCAATGCATTAGACATTTCCAACCTCAAAAGCTGATGTTATTTAAATTGTGTTACCTACATAACTTGATAATTAGATTGGATAACAATGCATTTAGATTCTTTATACCTAATAGACACAGAATGTATGTGCTAAATTTTTATTAGTGAAAGAGGCATGAGAAATAATTCCCCCTTATTTAATTTTCTTTCTAAACTCAAAAAAAACCACTGTTGTTGGAAAGAGAGGCTAGAGATTAGAGAAGTCAATAAAACTCATTGACAAATGAAATTAATTGTCATTCATTTTATTTTTAAGTTTTGAATATAATATTTCTTAAACAATGTTATATCATAAACTACATACTATGTTTTTGTTACAAAATTTCAAATAAAAGTAACTTAATTTAAAATTTATTGTATAGCAACTTGATCGTTAAATTATTATTTTTGACCAAGTTAATAATGTTAATTGCTCATCAGTGTGAAGTTCTTTTGGGGTTAAATATAATTTTGAAATTTTATAGTATATCTAAAATTCTATAAGAAAGATTAAATATAAATTTAATATATATATAACTTAGAGAATAAGTCAAAAATTACTTAAAACATATATTAAAAAAAAAGCAAAAGCACTTTAGGTACTACCAAAGTATGAGGCCAGCTTCAATTGTACCCCAAAGGTTTTTTGGATCAATTATATCCCAAATCTTTTCTTTTTTGTGTCAATTATACCCCTAGTTTGGTGATACAATTGACTCAAATATGAAACATTGGGGGTACAATTGACACAAAAAACATTTGGGAGTACAACTAAAACTGATCTCATGCTTTGGGAGTACCAAGAGTTCTTTTGTCTGAAAAAAAGAAAAGAAATACTTAATATTATTAAATTCTACGAATTATTACTGAATTTAGCAATTTGTTCATTTTCATTATTTTTTTTATTTTATATGACTAAATTGAGAGAAATATATAAACCTTTACTATTAATTTTATTTTCAAACTTTCTTGTTTGAAAAAATTAATTAAAATTTATTTCATGAAGTTGTATGTTTTATAAACTGTATGTTTGCAATAAAATTAATAGAAAATATATTATTTGGCACTTCGATTTGTACTCAGTCGATGAATTAGTTTTTTAATAATTAAAATATACAACTTAGTGTCTTTATTGCAATATCTAATGGTTCCCTAGGTCACATTTAGAAACCAAAAAATTGAAATTTTGTATAAATTCAAAGACTAAAATGTACTAATCCAATACAAATTTTGGAAACAAAAAATAAAAAATTATATTAAATTCAAAGACCAAATCATCGTTAAGGATCAAGTCGTTGATAATTAAAATATCTCAAGAACCAAATCATATATTTCAATTATTCAGAGACTAATTTTTTGATTTAATTTAAATTCAGGGATAAAATGTAAAAGGAGATAAAGGTGAGATTTCAGACAAAAAAAAAGGATAAATGAGAGATTTTTACTTTAAGTTGTGATCCAAACGCGACATTTCCATGGTTGGGTCTTTTAAAAGTATGCTCAATTACTTTGTCAATCAAAGCTAACCCAATACGTTTTGGATTCATCTTGTCCCATCTAAAGATGATCATGGGTAGGGTATGGGTTAGTCACCAGACTCTACCCAGACATGAGAGAATATTAAAATCAATCTTCATTATCAGACCCGTTGAATAGTTTAAACCCAAACCCAAAGAATTTTTAAAATAAATTATTTGTTTATTAATACATACGCTAGTACGTTATAATATTAATTGATGCAGTTATAATAAGATTAAAACATTAAATTTCAATTAAAGGGTTTGTCTTGTTAACATCACTGACTTGATGCAGTTATTCTGGCCAAAGAAAAAAAGTCAATGTTTTATTCAAGAACAACACTGTCCATTATATCAATTAACTCCACACATTAAATCTTTATTAAAAACAAAAAAAAAACTATTGAACATTTGAGGTAATTCAACGCATTATTCATGCATAACTATTTGATAATATAATCAAGCATCCTACTTTAGAAGGATTATTTAATTTAATATTCTTATATTGTGATTGAAATGCAGAGCTGACATTTGTTTATTATAAAGTTAATGATGTTAATTGTCCATGAATATGAAACTCTTTTGTATGTTGTTAAATACAACTTTAAAATTATATATTATAACTAAAATTCTATAAGTAATTTTAAAATATATGTAGATTATAGAATAAATCAAGAGTGACGTAAAAAATACATTAAAAAGCAAACAAATTTATTATATGATAATTAAGAGATATAATGATACGATAAATCATAATTAATGAGTACCAATTTTGGCTTATATCAATTTTCAACATTTATGCATAGTCATTTTATTTTTTCTGTTCCATTTCAGAATTTAAACTCCAAATTATTATTAATGAGTATCAATTTGGATTCAAATCAATTTCTCAAATTCCAACTCTTCCTTTTCTTCTTAAAATCAATTTTTTTTACTCAAATCTCAATTTTGTCTTTTAGTTTTTTGCTGTATTTTTTGTTCTATATTTTTTGTTATTTAATTTTATAAAGATATGAGACCAAATTGAAAGTTGAGCAAAAAATGAGTCTAAAAGACCACTTTGGCCTATATCAATCTTCACATTCGCCATCATTTGCTTAATTGGCATTTAGAATTGTAAGATAGTTTTTGACTTTTTTTTTAATCTTTAGACTATTGGTAGAAAATTAATTAAGATGCTCTGTAACTTTATTTTTTTTTATCAAAACAAACTTTGCTTTTTAATATAGAAAAAGTATTTACTATCTCGTCATTCTTGAAAATGATAGAAAATTTAATTATTTTTTACATAAGTTTTATAGATCAACAATAAAAATACACTCTACAAAAAAAAAAATAAAAAACAATAAAAATTTCCTAAAAGGCTTGTATATCGAAATTTATATTTAAAATTCAATCATTCATCTTATGCCATAAAGATGAATGATACCATGAAATTATCCTAGAATAATGTGAATTATCTTTTATGCATGTGAATGAGATATAGCGAAATTATTTCATGTCACGGCATGAATTTTTTTAAATTGTTAATGTGAATCAACGCATAATCAAACTTGATGACTCTATAAATAGAAATTGCTAATTTAATGACCATAAAATTAACTTATTATAGAGTACAATTTATATTATAGACTTGAGTGAATTAATATAATGCAACAATCATAGATGTAAAAAAATAGCTATTAGAGGTGGATTCTAAATGGTGATTGACCCATAAATTAAGAGGTATTAATTATATATTTACCATTTTAATATTATTAGTATGATTCCATATCTCTTATTTAATTAGAAACAATCCTAAATAGTTTAGAAAACTTGCAGAACAGTTCCAAACAACAGAGTTTAATTGCAAAACAGTCCTAAACCGTTCAAAAAAGTTAAAGAACAATCCTCAAAACATGTGGGAGATTACAGAACAATCCACAAAACATGTAAAAAATTATAAAGCAGTCGTCAAAACATACATAAACGAAAAACACAAAGAGGATGTCCCACGACCCTCATCCAAATGGAATTATTTTCATGGTTTTATTGGGAATTCTTATGATAGCTATTATACTTTGAAAATCATATTGATGAGATATCATTGTCTCAATGGTGACCGTTAGTGTGTGTAAGGTGAGATAATGAGTGAAGCCAATAAGGTAATTGAAATTAAGCATAAAAAATGTTTTATGGGTCAAAAGTTAACCATGGTGAGTAGTAAAAGAATTATGTTAATGCTATTCAATGCTCTAATATGGATATAGAAAAAATTAATTGGCAACTTCCAATCTCAATCCAATCTCAACCTATGAGATGAGATGAGATGATATTGAAATTAAGATGAGATGAGATGATGTAGTGGTGTTTGGATGGTTTGAGAGAAAATGATGTATAATAGGGTGTGAAATTATATAAAAGGGTATGTAATGATTGTGGTTGGTTGAAATATGATTATGGATTTTTTTAATTTGTATAGGGGTAGAAATGGTATGAAATAATGATGTTGAGATGGAGATTGAGATGAGATGATAGGTGTTTGGGTGGGGTTTGACTGGGGTTTGACTGGGATGATATTGAGATGAGATGATCTTGGAAAGCGTGATTTCTCAATCCTATGGGATGATGGATTTTGGTCCATCCTATTGGATGAGATTATGGGCCAAAATGAAAATAACATTAAAATGCTTTTGAGAATGCAATTTGGTCCATAAATTTGTATCCGGCCAATTAATCAATCCCTAACATGTGTGAGTGATAATTCAAAGCTCGTAGAGAATCCCAGCCATGAATAATGGGGCACATTTATGAATTTGAATATAAAGAAAATAATAAGTAATATTTTGGGGACTAGAATGCAAATAACATGAGAAGTATTGTAAACATAAAATTTGGTCCATAACATTGTATCAGTCCAAAGAATCGGTCCCTAATATCTGTACTCGAGGCTTGAACAAAGCTTGTACCGTCAAAATGAAAATAACATTAAAATTCTTTTTAGATTGCAATTTGGTCCATAAATTTGTATCAGGCCTATGAATCAATTCCTAACATGTGTAAATGATAACTCAAGGCTCGTAGAAAATCCCAGCCATGAATAATGGGGCCTATCTATGAAATTGAACAACAAAAAAATAAACAAATAATATTTTGGGGACCAGAATGCAAATAACAGGAAAATTATTGTAAACGTACAATTTGGTCCATAACTTTGTATCGGTCCAATGAATACAATTTGGTCTATAAATTTGTATAGGTCCAATGAACCGGTCCCTAATATGTGTATATGATAACTTGGGGACTAGAATGCAAGTAATATGGAAATTATTTTAAATATACAATTTGGTCCATAACTTGGTATTTTCCCAACAAAACAACATTGCAATTTTTTTGCTAACCATGATTCGAACCAGAAAAATAACAAACACACGGAAACTTGTGTATTTTCCCAACAAAAAAATAACCGTTATTTCTCCATTATCCATAGCGCATAATCATCGGATGAATTTGGACACGAATTTAGAACAACAAATAGTTTGAGGACCAAAATCAAACTATTTTCATAGTTTGAGAAAAAAACTAAACAAAAAATAGTTTTACTAGCCAAGGAAATTGAGCTCATAGTTTGAGGACTAAAATGCCTATAAAAGTGAAGATAAGTAATTTTTTTCTTTTTTTTAAAAAAATACAGTAAATAGAATAGAAGATTGTAACTTAAAAAATAATTTAGGGATTCAATTGTATATTTTACTCAAAAGAAATAGAGAAATGTTGGGACTAAAAAAAACAACATTACAAATGGACAAAAACATCTTTGTTTAATTAAATTAATATAAATTATATATATATAATATAAATATAATATATATATATATATATATATGTATGAGGGAGAGAGAGGGAGTGGGTAGGTGGGTGTGTGAGAGATAGAGAGAAAAGGAGAGAGAGAAGTTTGTGTGTGTTTGTGAGTGAGTGAGAGGGAGAGAAAAAAAATTAATAAGAAATGATGGAGAGAGAGAAAATTATAAGTGTAATAAATGAGGGTATGTAAAATTACTATTTTGTCTAATTATCTTTTTTATATTTGTATTAGAGTGTAGGTAAATATAGGTATATAAATAGTGGTAGATTAGTAAATGTATGATAAATGGGATGATGATTTGGATGAGATGATGATTTGGATGAGATGAGATGAGATTATGTGCCACACAAACACCCAAACTGGACTGTTCATCTAATTTTAGGTTGAGATTAGGATTAAAATAGGATGAGATTGAGATGTATGGTTGCCAAACAGGCCCTAAACTTAAAATAACTTAATGCAAAAGGGAATGTAAAAAGACTCAAAGTCAAAACTGTCGTCTATATGTTAGGGACTTGTAAGCTACATTGTCAACAACAGAAAATATGTTTAAAAGACGCGATGCAGGGAAAATCGCATATTATCTTGCAAACAAATTCCAGCCATGCGATTATAATATTGAGCAAGCTTCTTTCAAATTTTTAATATCCATGACTATTCATTTGAGAGGACATGAAAAAAATTAACTAAACGCAGCTCCTTGAGGATAGATGGAGTTGTAATGAATCTCTGCCCAAAAACTGAGGAAAAAACAAAGAGAGAAAACACATAATAGTAGATAATGATATGAGATGAACAACCCCAAATAGAGTTGCTAGAAAAGTTCAAAATGTTGATTGTCTGATTAAAAACCTCATCTTTCAATTTTTACAATTAGGCCTCCAGATTTCCACATGTGAAAATGAGAGTCAAAATTTTGAGTTAAATATTTTGACATTGTAGTGAAAGAAAGGAGAAAAAAACGTAGCCATAAGTTTAAAAAAAAAAAAGATAAGGCATATTTTATCAACAATAGTGCCATCATCATAAATTGTGGTTCGCTGAAAATTTTACAACAGGGGAGCGTATTTACATACTTTTATACATAAAAAAAAACTTGAGTCCATGATCTTTTTCTTAAAGGATAATATAAGAAAGAAATAATGAGTTTACCCAAAGGAAATTAGTTATTGAGCTGACTCAAGCATGCCAAGACAGCCTTGGCCATATCGTCAGTTTTGAGAATGCTGAAAACGTATTCGATCAGAGGGACCAAAGGCCCTTAACACAAAAGACAAAACGCCACAATCTTATATTAAGAGTGAGTAGGAAGGAATGAACCACGATTTTGACCAATTCTATATTGAGAGATGATAAAAACATATCCCTCCTTGTTGATATTCTTGAATTTTTTCACGAATAAAGGCTTTATAGAAGCACCAAACATTTTAGTATATCAACATATGATAGATTTAAACATAAATCAAATGTATATAAAAACACCTCATAAACCTCAACATCACAAAGCATCAAATGTATACCTTGATTGTCCAATTAGAGCATATTGGAGAGATAGCACAAATATCATCATATTTTTTTGCCATGGACTGAGTGTAAACGGTAAACTCAAGAAACCTAATTGATCAATGTTTTTTTGTCAATGGTGCAATTGACGAACCACCACTAATTTATAGTTATACAAAATTCAACTATCATTTAATATGATTTATGTTAACGACATGAAGAAAATAGAAAACGCGATAATTTAGCAATTAATATTTAATATGTTTCCTTTTATAAAATGTACAATTTCAAATCATTCCCAAATAGTAACCATTAGTTTTAATTATAAATTAGAACAATTGATGATAATTGATTGTAATATGCTATTAGTCGCGATAATAATGCTTGGAGATTATGAAAGTTATTATTTTAGATAACACATCAGCAAATTTGCTTACACAGCCAATTAATAGTGATGATGTTGCAAAATAAATGCATTTGATTATTGGCTGTTGATTATCCTAATCATACATTACTACTGAACCATTAATTACCAACATTGATGAAAATTAAATTTTGTGAAAATTTTGCATAGGTTGCGATATGTTATTGCCAATTAGTAATAAATTCATTTTCTTAGTAGTGTATGACTGGACTGCCATTAATTATATAATGCTAATTTGCCATTTCACATGCTTATGTGGCATGATTGGACTGTCATTTGGCAACGCCACATGCTACAACACATCCTACTCAGCAGTGACTAATATACAATTAATGGTCGTCATAAATGTCATTTGATTTTTTTAAGAATTTTGCATAGGTGGCGAAACATAATTGGTCAATTAGCATTAAATTTAGTCTCTCTCCTAGGCCACGTGGCAGACTCAGACAGCCAATCTATTTAGGCTCTGCTTTTAGTACTATATATTAGATTAGATTAGATTTTATTATATTTGTTTTAATAATCTAACTTAATTTAACTATAACTTTCACATTCTAACAAAAAAAAACTATAATTTTCACATTTTGCTAATATATGGTTTTTTTTAGAGTCAAATATGATATTTTATTCTTATTAGGTTGTTTAATGTTTTATTTTTACCTTATGATTCCAACTTTTATTATTATTTTTCTGATTTTCTTATTATATCTACACTATTGGCATTTGATATTTTTACTAAGCTCGAAAAGAATTTGAGTCATTTAAAGTTTAAACTATATATCTATACTGTACTATATTATATGCTTTTTGGGGTCTTCTGTCATTTTCCAAAAACATATATTACACTATATAGTATTAAAAAATAACTAAAAAACCTAAATTTAAATATTTAATAAAATTCCACTAACACCATACCCCCATAATCCAACAATTTGCACAGCAAAGAAAGTGAAATTAAGAATTTGACGTGTCGACGTGTCCGTGTCTGTGCTTCCTAGGAAAATATTAAATTTTAGTTAGATGAGATGAAATGACACTTTGGCCGAGCTTCGAAATAAGCCCTTAAAGTACTCGTCAAAAAAAAATTGTAATTTTGGACCAATTTAAAACATCATGGAAAGATATAGGACCAATCCGAAACAAATGAAATATAAAGGACCAATTTGAGACTTTTGACATAAATAAATTATTAATAGCTTTTATCTCTAGAGAGGTATTTTGGCGGGAAAACAAAACATGTAAGGGTTTTCTTCAAAATGCAGATTTGTAGTTGGGTCAGTCGTACACTACAAGCTATTCTTCTTTGGACAGAAAGAGAGAGAAAGAGAGAGAGAGAGAGAGAGAGAAAAAAGAGTAAAATCTCTCGATACACCTTCTGCTTCACCGTCACTTTCCTGGGAAAATGCCCAGGAAACACAGAATTCCAAAGGTTTTATGGCGTCTATTTCAGCATCGGGCGCGTCCTATGTCGGAGACAATCGTATCGTTACTTCCATCTCCGCCTCGTTCGCCGGAGAAATGCTTCTGTAATGGGAAGCATTGCCTTGGTTGCTCCACAGATCCCTTCTCGTTTCTCCTCAGACCAGATGATCCCTCCGATTACCGCAAACTCCTTTCTCGTAGTTTCGTTGTCGTCTCTGATGATGCGCCTTCAGCCCGGTTTTTCACCCATTGCTGTCGCTGGTCGCAATATGAGGTCTAGCATATTCCTTCTCTGTACACATTATTTTGTTGTTAAAGGGTGATTTGGGTCTTAAATGTATATATGGGTTAATGCTCATTTTGATTATGTTTCAAAATGTTTAAATTGGTCCTAAATATTGATAAAATGGTTCATTTTGGTCCCAAATAGATTATGACTCATTTTTAGTTTAGACATAACAAGTTTAGAACTACGTATTATTCTGAAAGAGTACTTTCTAAAACGTGGTCAAATGAGTCTGTTCGTTTCATAGTATGCAAAATTGATCAAATCTCTCTTGTTTCAAATTCAAGTGTAACTAATTTTGGTCTTAAATGTATATATTCCTTAATGTTCACTTTGGTTCATTATGTTTTAAAATGTTCAAATTGGTCCTAAATATTGATAAAGAGTTTTATTTTGGTCCCAACCTATTGATTATGACTCGTTCAAACGTGACGAGTTTAGAGCTACGTATTGTTCTCAAAGAGTAATTTCTCTATCCAGTTAGAGCTGTCAGCAAACAAGGTCAAATTAGTCTTAAAAGTAGATGGCTCTTTTTATGGTCAAATAAGCAAAATTGTTCATATCTCTCTCGATTCAAATTCGAATGCGACGAATTCATAGCTACGAGTTTTTTTTTAACAACTCCTTAGAACTTGAAATGAGAGACGAGAGAAATACGACCAAATTCAATAGTTTGGGACAAAAATGAAACATTTTACCAATATTTAGCAGCAAAATAAAACATTTTGCCAACATTTAGGACCAATTTGAACATTTTGAAACATAATGGACCAAAATGAACATTGAGGCATACATTTAGGACCAAAATGACCCTTTAACCCATTATTTTTTGTTCAAGATGAAACGATGTTCTATAACTACGAAATCTGATTGAAATTTGAAATGCTTCACTAATAACTTTTTTTTTTTTTTTTGGCTTCCAGATTGTGAGAAGGACCATCGAACTGATGCATTGTGGAAAGGAAACAGTTCCAGGACGTAGCAATGTCTTATGCTCTGGTTATAATAAGGCAAGCAACTTTTTCTCCTTCCTGCTAAATAAGATTGTGAATTTGGTAGTATTCTTAGGATTAAACGATGTAAGAATTGTGAATTTTCTGTGAAGATTGCTGTGACTTCACCCTCCCCTTAGTTTTAGAGGTAGTCACATCCATTATATCTTTACCTCTCTTCCCACGTACTAAGCAGGACATTTATATATTCTTATGCAGAGTAAGCGTTCGAGCTCTATGCTGGAGTTTCTATCACGTTCATCCTGGGATCTTCTGTTAAGTAGGGTATGTGATGTTTATGTTTTATTATTATCATCAGTTTTTTTGTCATGTTAAAATATGGTAATTGTGTGTATGCAGGTTGGGGATGATTTTATGGTTTATCTGCTAAGGAATACATCAATATTCTTGCCACTTCCCAAGATGAAATACCATCAGGTGGCAGGTCCTCCTGTTAGTGAACTGTGCTTTAAGATGTCAAAGAGTTCGTCAAATCTTGACTCTCGGCCCCCTTCAGTTCTTCAAGGTGATAATTAGAAGTTCCAGCATATTATATTATGATCTCAGTAAACAAATATGAGTGTGTAGCAAAATCATTTATACGAGGGTTCAAAATCTTGATCAAGTGGAGTGAGTTGACCCATCTACCCTGCCAATTAATGAGATGTGTTTCATTTTCCAAGAAAATGTTTTTTTCTTTAATTAAGAAATTTGAAAATATTTGTCATTAATTAGAAAATAATAATTCAGATACGTTATTTCTTTTATTTTATTGATTATTGATGAACTGGACTGCCTATCACTTAGCCCTCTTACAATATAGCAGGTCAAATTGGGCTAGTTTGGTATGACCAATTTTGGCTCTGCTATGGGCCTGCATTTAGTAGTGTAAGTTGTTTGGAGTTTGGACTAGAATGTTTTTAACATGGTACCCATTAAGGTTGGAAGATGGTAATGGAACAATTGGAAGCCTTAGAAGAGCAAATTGAGAGGATAGTAAAGTAACAAGTGTTATTGCCGAAACCATAAGAGTGCAGTTTGAAAGACATGGCATAAAGAGTTGACCTAGTTTTGCAGTTGGGGGTGGTCTGTATATAGCTCCTTTAGTTACAAGAGAAGATAAGACAAGCTAACAAATATTGAATATGTTTTCTAGTATCATTGATTGTTGGTCTTGGGTGTCTTTATTTGATCTTTCATGGATTGGGCCATTTTTGGGTCTTAATATGTTATGCTCATAAAAATATCAAAGCCTTATGACTCTTGAGATTATATATTAAAAAAAGGAAGAAATCCCTTTTGAATTCATGAAATGGCTAGGATGTCGCAATGCTGATTTTTGGGTTGGAATTTTCTGTCAGGAACCCAAAAGAAGCGAGAAAGAACTAGTGATACAAACTTAATAGTAGTGAAACGAAAGTGCTGTAATTCCATCAGTATCAATGGTCCAGCTGGCCTTGCAAGTAGTTTAAACTTCGCTGGTGTGCACTCTTCAATGCCACTGATCAAGCATGATCAAAGTGGGCATCTCCATACAAGTTTTGCTGATGTTCCTGTGTCAACAACTGGAACTGGTGATGTTAAAGATGAAGCAGTGTCACAAGGGAAGAAAAGTTTGAGTTGTGTTTCGGCCAGGCTTGGAAAGCGTACGAGGCCATTTAGGTGGCAGCGTCAAAAAAAGCACCAGCACTTAAGCTCTCATGAAAGCATTATAAATATCCAGGACAATATGTTTCCTACCAAAACTGACAGCTTACCTGGAAGTTTCCATTGCAGTGGAACCAGCTTAAGCCATCATGAAAAGGTGATCTATTGTTCCCTTGAAATATTGTTGAAGGCCACTTAAAAATTATCATAAATAATTTCTGTTAGGCATTAGAATTTTTTGTGTTGTTGATTCAAACTTTCTTACATAATTCATGCATAATCCTCACAATGCATCATTTTTTAATGTTTGTGAATTCCAGTGCAATAATATCTTTTACTAATTGAAAGTAGTGAAAGAAACTGTTTAGCTATTTTACTTGATTCTAGTGAATGTGGGCATTGCATTGATTGCTGATTTCTACTGACAGTACAACCTTATCTAATTAATGAGACTTAGATGTTGCAGACCAATTTATACCTCCAGAAAATATTGGAATGTACTTTATTGATGATACTGTTGTGTTAGTCAATTTCACTATAGTTGAAGTCTGCTTTTGTTATGGCATGATAGAATAACAAAGAAGGCTTCTAATTACCAGAGTAAGTGAGATTCAGGCTAGGAAATGTCCGTTGTTTAAGCCACTGGTCAACTTAACATGTGGCAACATTTTTTTTTTAACTGTAGTTGAATCTTTGTTCTTGAAGTTTTTTGTTGGTCACAAAACATTCAATAGATGTACTTTCTCTAATGGAAATTGAGCATTGCAAAAGGTGTAACACAACTCAGTGTACTGACAATGTTAATAGAATTTTCTATCTTTTTTTATCTTTGGACTTCGTGAAAGCCTTCTCATTGTTGTTGCTTCTGGCAGACTAGAGCTTGAGGATTTCTTTCTAATTAGTGGCTTACTTTGTCTAATGCAAATATGAATTCTTTCATTTTCTTATTATTTCTTCCTCTTATATATATATATATATGTACTACAGATGCCTTGGCACACAACTCAGTGTACTGACAATGTTAATAGAATTTTCTATCTTTTTTTATCTTTGACCTTCGTGAAAGCCTTCTCATTGTTGTTGCTTCTGGCAGACTAGAGCTTGAGGATTTCTTTCTAATTAGTGGCTTACTTTGTCTAATGCAAATATGAATTCTTTCATTTTCTTATTATTTCTTCCTCTTATATATATATATATGTACTACAGATGCCTTGGCAATGTTCTTGTTGTTTGATCTTGCAATCAGCTCCAACTTTTCCCAAGAGGACTGAGATCAACAGGCAGTCCATCTTTTACAATTCAGATTCTTCCCTATCAGTTCTTCATAAGAAACGTATCTGCCAATTACTTATAGATCTGTCTAAGAATATGTCTCTTTGAATGAGATTTTTACTTTGGCGCTAATCTTCCATTTTTATTATCATTGCAGGACATGTTTTTTTCTTTTTCTTTCATTATTTTGGCTAGCCTAAACAAATCAATCCTTTTGGAAATTTTGAGATGGTTTATTTGTTTCCTTCTAGAGGTTTCCACACATAGTTTTGCCTCACTACTGTAACTCATAAGTGCCTCTTCATCTTGTCCTATGTTAACATTATTATTATATATAACACCTTAACAAATAATCTTTCAGACATATTAAATTATTTGGGTCCCAATTTGGCTGGTTCAAAGTATCTAGTTAAAGAAATTTTTGGCTTTTCTAATGTTGAAGGTCATTCACAGCCTTGCTTCCACAACAGTGGTTCTTGTCTCATTGGCTCTGCATGCCTGTAAGTTCACAGAGGCCCTTTTGATTACAATCAGTTTTTTATATGGTGCTGCTAAGGTCATTGTTATAGTTCATACTGTGTATTTTGTGGTTATATTGCATATTAAGCTCATTGTACTCTAAGCGATCTAATCAGAGGCTGGTGTGTGTGATGTAGGACAAATTCTATATATTGGTCCAGTGGTTTTGGAGGTTTCTTTACTCCCAAGCTTTTGTTTTTAAATGTTGTGTACTTGTGTCTATCAGATCTTAGATTGAGATCTTATGGTGAAAGCAAGGAAAGTAAGTTTGTGAGGATTGAGATCTTATTTAAGATCTATCAAGGGATTATAAAAGATGGACTCATAAGATCAGATTGATGATAGAAAGATCTTACTAAAGAAATATGATAATTAAAGATATGCATAAGTATGTAAAAACCACCTATAAAAGCACAGTCAATTTTGAAATACACAAACAATTCACAATTTAATTAACTAAGACACAAAAGATGATAATAAAAAAGGCACTTTACAGTAGCAAGAAGAATTGCTATACAAGGCTTGAAGGCATGCAACTATAAAAGGAAAAAAAAAACCGAAAGTCAACCCCCACTTCTATTTACTTTTAAAAGCCTGTCCTTTCTCACCCAATTGCTGCTTGGTTGATGACCATACCAAGTTGGTATATTGGATACTTACACTGAGCATTGGAGAACAATTATGGACAGACATTCACCGAAATATGAAGGAGAATCTAGGGAGAGTCATGATCAAATCAGATAACTTTGTATGCCTATTCTATATCATTTCCGGCATATTTTTTTGGGACGGATTGTATTAATGCAGTGACCTATTACTACTAGTGGGGCAATGTAAAAAACCTATTAGGGACACATGTAAATTATGTCTTATGAAAACTTAATTATTTGGCATCGTCTTATTCCATACCTTTTGCTGTTTGGGTGGGGGTTTAATAGATTATCATTGTAACAGTCATAATTGCTTTGCGTGCAGGTATCGCTCACTTGTTAAGTGGTTTAAGCGTGTTATCCGCAGGACCCAATGTTGCCAGCATTTGAAACTGTTGGATAAGCATTGTTCTGTTCCACCATGGGATCAAGATGCAATAGGAAGATCTAACTCCCCGCATGAGGTTCTTATTTTCTTTAGGATATTGTGTTACCTAATATGTTGGTTTATATTATATAATAAATAATAAATAATTCTACCTATTGGTGAGGTTGTACATACCAAGGCATCTCTTATTTCGCAAGTATTCTTTGGATAGGTTGATAGTTGTGCAAATATGTAGATTGGCAAGTGCAAGAGAGTGTTAAGTTTGTTATAAGGGTTCATCACTTCCTCCTATTTTATTGGCTGGAGAAACTTAATTAGTGCAAAGTAGCTTTAAACTATCACTTTCAGTTCAACTATTTTTCATCTTGAGATTGGGAGTATGTTTGAAACAATAAAAAGAATGAAATTGAATTGGCTTATGAATACGTTCTTCTGTAAAGCTAGTTTGGAATTGTATTACCTAAAAAAAGTTGACTTGATCTGCAATTTGTTTAAATTATGGATTAAGAAATCCAACCATTTTTTATTGAACTGATTTCATTTGAGATGAAATGACTATTTCTCCCTCTCTCTGTGTGTTTATATAATACCATATGGAGAAATTAGGAAGAACAACCAAAGTATATTATGGACAAATATTGTCTGGGAAAATTTTGTGTTATTGATATTAGGGAAAAGATAAGTATTTATACAAATGAGATAAACCTATTCTAGGAAATAAGAGTAATTACAATTAATTACAATCCCTAATCATAAGGCTAATCTCATCCATAGACTTAAGGGTCAAGAATAACAACCTAATTACTTACAGAATAAAATCATATCCTAATTAATTACAGCATATTCTAACAATTATCGAAACACTCAATGGGCCACAATGATTTTGAACCTTCTTTTTTTTATTTAACACAATAAACACGCTAGACACTTATACCTTCTGGTTGCACTATAGATGAATGTTTCCCTAAATTATTAATGACTTATAATGATTTCAATTGAGTTCATCTATTCAAACAAATTGTTTCAAGAAATTGAATGTATTAGTAAGCCAATATTAAAATCAATTTTGTTTTATATAAATAGGTTCCAAACATTAGTAAGTCATATGAAAAAATTAGATAATTTCTCTTCAAAGGAATTCAATTCAATCTCAGTGAAAAAATTGTTCCCTAATGTTTACAACCAAGAGATAAACTTCCCAATAATCTTTTCTTTCCAGGGTAATGTATCAGAGACCAAAGGGCAGCATGAGGCAGTTAAAGCTTATTGCTCAAAAAGTCAGGTGGTGTCTTTCATCTGGGCTGTCTCCAGGAGTGTACTGCCCTCAGAATTATTAGGTAATCCTTCTAATTGGAGAATAATGAGGAGAAACATTTCCAAGTTTATATGCCTGAGGAGATTTGAGAAGTTCCCTTTGAAGCTATGTATGCATGAATTAAAAACGTCAAAGTTTCCATTCTTATCAACTAAATATTTCTCAAATATTCGAGATGCCCAGATTCTAAAGTATATAGATGGGCATAATAGAGGCCTGCATAAAGAATTCAGAAATTGGAACAGTGCTGTGCATGTTACCAAACGTAAGCTTCTAGAAAGGTGGATCTTTTGGTATTTCTCTTGTTTGGTTGTGCCTTTGTTGCAAGCAAACTTTTATGTTACTGAAAGTGAGCATGGGAGACAAGATGTATTCTATTATCGGAAACCAGTTTGGGAGAAGTTAACTAATAGCACAATTGCTTGCTTCAAAAATCAGAGATACAGTTACCTAGATGATGTGGCTGTAAGGAAAATCCTCAGAATGAGACCATTTGGGTTTTCGAAGCTCAGGATTATACCGAAAGAGAATGGAGTAAGGATGGTGGCTAATCTTAATGGTACCTCAAGAATGCCATCCTACTTATCTTCAAGGAAAATGAGGTCTTTTAAAAAGTGGAGAAAGGCAAATCCTTGTAAAAGGAAATTTGATGATTATCCATCTGTGAATTCTGTTCTTCGTGATGCCCGTACCATTCTGAAGGATATACAGTTCAAGGAACCTGAGAAACTAGGTTCATCAGTTTTTGATTACAATGATGTTTATAAAAAAGTACGTCAGTTTTTAGATGGCCTGAAGGATGAGTCAAAGCCTATGCCTAATTTCTTTGTTGTCATTTCTGATGTATTAAAAGCATTCGACTCTATAGATCAGGACAAGCTGCTATGTGTAATGAATGATGTTATACCAAAACGTGAGTATTTTCTTAAACAGCATGAGCAAGTTGTTTGCTGGAAGAAATCTTTATGGGTTCGCAAGCATCATAGTGTGCTTGATGAAAGTATGAGCACTGGCTGTGAAATACTTCCCTCTTCTGCTTCCTTCAGTTCCTTCCATACCATATTTACTAGTCAGGTATCATTTTGCTTATTTTCTATTAATATTTGTGAAGAACTCTTCTCTGGTTCTGTTACATCCTAGTATCCTGTCTTCTTTTGTCAATTCTGATTGTATTGTTCCCCATATATGATCTTGATCATATAGAAATTTTCTTTTCTCCAATGGGTATTCCCATGTGAACTGTTTTACTGTGCTTGTTTGGTGACTTTAGGAACCATGTCTAGACTGATTTTGCTGACTGAAGCAGAAATATCACACTTTTAAACTAAAAAGTTATGTGAGCTTAATTCAATTATCTCTACCAAATTTGGCTAAGGAGATTGCTGATAAATAAACATCAGTTTTTAGTTGGCATTGAACTAGATTAGTCAGTGTTAATTAACATATATAATAAATGAAGTAAATTTGAGAGGTTCTAGGCCCAATGGCGACACATTAATCTTTAAGAACAATGGAGATGTCAAAATTCTAGTTTAACTTCACAGGGTTTGAGTGAGAAATATTGAACTGTCTAGTTGACATGGAAAAGGAGGTAAGACAACTCAACTGGCAAAAACTGCATATAGTTCAAACTTCAGCAATTTTTTTTTTTTGGTTCTGCTTTTAAAGATGTTGTAGCAGATTCTTCAATTAATTATCTATGACTATTGAAAGTTTTAGTCAAAAGGAAAAAAGAAAAAACTGTTCTCAATATACTGTTCTCTAATATCACAGGACAGGATCAAGCATGTGAAAAATGAAGTGCTATTTTCATATCTTAAGCAGCATTTGAAGTACAATGTTCTTCAGTTGCATAGAAAATTTTACTTGCAAGGTGTTGGTATTCCACAAGGAGGTATTTTGTCGCCTTTGCTTTGCTCCTTCTATTATGGGCATTTGGAGAGGCGCATGATCTATCCATTTCTTGAAAGAGCACTTGAATCTGGTGGTTGCAAGGGCAACTATGCTTTGAACAGGAACAATGATGGTGAAGTCTCTTCCCCAAGTTATATGCTGATTCGATTTATTGATGATATCCTTTTTATATCAACTTCAAAAAAGCAAGCAGCTAGCTTTTTCTCAAGACTGCAGAGAGGATTTTCTGATTACAACTGCTTCATGAATGAGAAGAAGTTTGGCGTAAACTTTGATGTTGGACAGATGACTAGATCCCCATTGAGTAAGGTTAATGTTGGTGAACATGGCCCTTCATTTCTTCCTTGGAGTGGTCTGCTTATTAATTGCTGCACCTTGGAAGTTCAGGCAGACTATGCCAAGTTAGTTTTTATTTAATTGGCGTATAATATCTATCCTGGTCATTATTATGCTTAAAGTAATTAGTTTCTTCTCTATTTATTTGTGGAAGTCTTCTTTTATTTGTCTTGATAATAAAATTAGGGTAAATTACACTTTGGTACCTTGTGGTTTGACCCTATTTCACTTTGGTATCTTGTGGTTTGAAACTTGACACTTTGATACCCTGTGGTATTCTCCATTAACACTTTGGTATCATTTGGAGTTATTTTGTAATTTTAACCATAACAAATTTTGCAAAAATTACATATTGACCCCAAATTTTTTTTAAAGTTTTCATTTTAGTCCCTAGATAATATGTATCCAGGGACCTATTTGTAATTTTTTGAAAATTTTTTGGGGTCAACATGTAATTTTTGAAAAATTTGTTATGGTTAAAATTACAAAATAGCTCCAAAGGGTACCAAAGTGTTAATGGAAAATACCACAGGGTACCAAAGTGAAATAGGGTCAAACCACAGGATATAAAAGTGTAATTTACCCATAAAATTATATGAGAAGTGAAGATAACAATGTCTTTGGTTTCTCTAATTAAGGTGTTATCCTCCCTCTAGTTGCAATTATCCTCTCTCTTTTTTTCGGTTAATTCTGCACTTCATTCAGTCTGTAAATCCAGCAAAGCTTCTGCCTTTATTTTTAAATATTGAAATGTGATGTTGCTGCTCTGTTTGTTTTCATGTTAGACAATTTTACTGAGGTAACTAAATATCTCTATAAGCACAATATGCTCTTCTATCTGAAGTTGGAATAAGTGGTTCCATATGCTGACAGGTACTTGAAGGGCCATTTACGCTCAACACTTCTTGTTTCCTGGCAAGGTAAACCAGGCCTTGCTCTGAGGAAAAAGCTGTGTAGTTATTTGAAACATAAATGCCATCCCATATTCTTGGATTCAAACATCAACTCAGCTGCTGTTGTCAGATTGAATGTCTATCAATCATTTTTCTTCTGTGCGATGAAGTTTCATTGTTATATCTCTGAATTATCATTCATCTGCAAACTCAGTAAGAGATGCCTTTTGAAGAATGTTGAAAGCTCTTTGAGGTACAAAATTAGTTTCATATTGTTGTATCATTTTTTATTATGATTTGTATTTCTCATTAAAAAAGTCAGAGATCTTTATGGAGTTGTATATCTTCATCCAGAAAATTTTATCTTTTGGTGTCATAACCAGTACTCTAATCTTTTCCTCGATGACGTATTGCCAGTTATATGAAAACACTTATAAAGAGAAGGATGCATACCAAGCTTCCTCGCTCTGATTTCCGGCCTGTCATAAAGTTGAAGATGAATGAAGTTGAGTGGCTTGGCTTGCATGCTTATGTACAAGTACTGAAGAGAAAGGAATCACGTCACAAAGAATTGCTGGCTATTCTGAGATCAAGATTGCGTTCACATTCTATATCTTCTGGTGTGTCTCCTGAACTCATGCACGCAGTCAATCCATCAAATTCCTCTGTACTTTGGAATGTTAAGTACTAATTCCAAAGTTCTTGAATTTCATTTCTAGTTTGTGTGATCAGATGTTAACAACTGGGACAATCTTCATTCTTTCTGGTTGAGATGTAATTTATTAGCTCATCAAGCATTAAGGATTGGATACAATATATGATCTGATCTGCCAGTATCAATATTGATCTTGCTGAAAAATGGAAGAACCCAAAAACTTCCTTTAGCTATATTTGTGCACCTTCTTTTATTTTACCCTGTTTGTTCTGTGACATTTTAGAATTTAGTTCACTTTGAAAAAGAACCATAGTAACTTTGAACACTGACAAATCGGTAAGATCTTTTGCATTGAAAATTGTAATCTTCAGGTTGTTTGTCTTTTGATGAAATTATTCATTTGTCCCCCAAAGGGTTCAAAACTAGTCACTATATTTTTTGTTTGGCCTGAAATTTAGTCACTGTAGGGTATATATACATTTCTTTCAAAATGAAGTTGAAGGATCTTGTCATTTGTTGAGATATGACATTTTAAACCTAGTAGTTTATTATCTTTTTCAAATTCAAATAAAAAATCTTTCAAGATTTCTACTGTTAGCTTATTTATTTTTATTTTTGTAATTAGCATTTAAAATTTATATTATCTTCAGATTATATCTTTAAATTGTGCGATCCACAAAATTAGGAAGTTTGCTATTTGCAATCTTTATGTATAAATCAAGTATGAATCATGAATGAGAATGCAATAAGCTTTCGACTTATTTTGAACTCTCTCTCTAAAAGTAGTTTATCAATTTTTTTTAAAAAAAATATCCAACAAGTGGTATTAAGGTCTCACTTACATTTTTAGGATCAAAAATTCACTTTTCAATCCACATATAATTTTTTTTCTTAAAAAGGAACAGCCAATCCACATATAATGACATTTAGCAAGTAAAGTCTAAAATCTCTTATCATCCTCATCGGTAAAAACTATCACACTTACTCGGTGAAGTTGCAAACTTTTTTAGAAGTTTATAGGCAAAAGTACTAATTTCGTCCTTAAACTTTACATCAACTATCAATTTCGTCCTCAATCTTTTTTTGTTGTCAATTTCGCCTCCAATGTTTCACATTTTAGTTAATTTTATCATTTGACTAACTTCTTTAAATAAATTAACGACAATCTGCTTTTTGTTTTTCAATCTGAGTTAGGATTTGAGTTTCTTTTTCTATTAATTTTTCACTATATATCATTAGTCACTTAGATTCTGTAGATAATATCTGGCTAAAGTAAGAGCAAATGATAAATTTGACCCAAATGTGAAACATTGAGGACGAAATTGACAGAAAAAAATTGGAGACGAAATTGACAGTTGGTGTAAAGTTTGGGGACAAAATTAGTATTTTGCCAAGTTTATATAACCTTCGGAAAATCGTGACAGAAGAAATATTAATACCTCCTTTTGGTGAAAATCTTACTTCAGCCGAAATCAAAGCCCATAATGAAGAGAAGGCAAAGCAATTCAAAATCCCATTTACCTTTCTTCTAGCAGCGTACCGTCATCACCGTCGTCTTCCATCTTCCTTCTTCGTCTCGTGTGTTCAAGCTTCATCTTCGATGGTGCTTTGTTTCGTCAAGTTTCATCTTCGCCGCTGCGTTTTTTCCTTTCGCCGTTGCTCTGTTTCGTCCAATCTAGCTCCAAATCAGTTAAGTTTAGAACTTGGGTTATTTAATTTTTATGTTGAGGACTTAATTGTTTCTACCTTTTAGACTTTTGCTGTTGCTGTAATAAAAAAAATGCTCACTCGAAGCTTCGGCAAATGATGTGGTCAAAATCAAATAGATAGTCTACCCAAAAATAAAAAAATTACTCACTCTAAGCTACCGTTTTCACTTATTTCTCAGTTGGTTCAGTTTCGTCTGTGTCTGCGGCCGGCGGCAATGGAGTTTTTGCCTTAAAACATGCTAGTCAAACTAATTAGCGAGCGATTCTCTCATCTAAAGCATTCAATTTCCAATATTAACATCCCTCAGATCTCCAAATCCATCCATGGTTCTGCAAAAAGCGTTAAAGGCAGCAGCAACTTTATCGTATACTGCAATTCCCAGATTACGAAACATGGCAGAATTGGTAACATCGAAGAGGCAGAGTCGATATTCACCAGAATGCCCAGAAGAAACACTATCTCTTGGACTGCAATGCTCACAGCTTACGCAGAAAATGGCCAAATTGTGAATGCCCAAAAGGTGTTCGACGAAATGCCGCAACGAAATACTGCGTCATACAACGCAATGATTTCTGCTTATATTCGTAACGGCTGTGATATAAACCAGGCTTGTACGTTGTTTTCTATGATGCATGAACGAAACGCCGTTTCCTATGCTGTTATGATCACTGGTTTCGTTCGAGCAAGAATGTTCAAGCAGGCTGAAAATTTCTACCGTGAGGCCCCTTTGGAGTTTCGGGATCCAGCTTGTTCGAATGCATTGATTGATGGGTATTTGAAGATAAATAGAATGGATGAGGCGTTATGGGTTTTCGAGAGAATGGTTGAGAGAGACGTGGTTTCTTGGACTTCTATGATTGATGGGTTATGTAGAGATGGAAGGATTGCTAGTGCTAGAAACCTGTTTGATCAAATGCCTGAGAGAAATGTGGTTTCTTGGAGTGCGATGATAGATGGGTACATGAAAAAGGGATCCTTTAAAGATGGGTTTGACTTGTTTTTAAGTATGAGGAGGGAAGGTATGGTAGATGTTAATTCTACTACTATGACTATATTGGTTAAAGCTTGTGGAAATTGTGGGAGGATGCAAGAGGGTATGCAGATACATGGGTTGGTTTCTCACATGGGATTTGAGTTTGATAATGTTTTGAGTAATTCGATTGTTACTATGTACTGCATTTTGGGATGTCTTGACATGGCCAACAAAATATTTGGTACCATAAGAAAAAAAGATGTCGTGTCTTGGAATTCCTTAATTTCTGGATATGTTCATCATGGTAAAACAGAAGCAGCTTACAAGTTTTTCCAGAGTATGCCCGAGAAAGATTTGATTTCTTGGACGGCCATGATCACTGGATTTTCTAATAATGGAAGAGTTAAAAAGGCCATAGAGCTATTCAATATGTTGCCAGAGAAAGATGATATTGTTTGGACTGCTATTATTTCCGGGTTTGTGAAAAATGCAGAATACAAGGAAGCCTTGCGCTGGTACATTTGGATGCTTCGAGAAGGATGCATGCCTAATCCTTTAACATTTAGCAGTCTTCTTTCAGCTTCAGCTTCTCTGGCCTTGCTGAATCAAGGCCAACAATTTCATACTCATGTTTTGAAGATGAACCTAGAACATGATTTATCCATACAAAATTCTCTTGTGTCAATGTATTCCAAGTGTGGAGATGTTACTGGTGCGTACCGAATTTTCACAGATATTGTCGAACCGAATGTCATTTCTTATAACTCGATCATTACTGGGTTTGCTCAAAATGGTTTTGGTGAAGATGCCCTCGCTATCTATAAGAAAATGCAGTGTGAAGATCATCAACCAAACGATGTGACTTTCCTTGCTGTTCTTTCAGCATGTGCTCATGTAGGATTAGTACAAGAAGGATGGAATTACTTCATCTCTATGAACTCTCAGTATGGAATTGAACCAAAAGCTGATCACTATGCATGCATGGTTGATCTCCTTGGCCGTGCCGGATTTTTAGATGAAGCAATCGATTTAATCCGTTCGATGCCAATGAAGCCGCATTCTGGAGTTTGGGGGGCTATACTTGGTGCAAGCAATACTCACTTTAGTCTTGACATTGCTGAACTTGCAGCTCAACAGATTACTGAAATGGAACCTGCGAATGCAACTCCTTATGTGATAATGTCCAACTTGTACTCTATCGCTGGCAAAAAGATTGAGGGGAACCAAGTAATAACGACCAAAAATTTGAAAGGAATTAAGAAAAGTCCAGGCTGTAGTTGGATTGCTGTGTAAGATAAGGTTCATTTTTTCCTTTGAGGGAATCAATCTCAGAGAAGTTGCAGTAATATTAAGAGCTGAAATACTCATGATGGAAAAGGAGATGCAATTTTTGTAGTGTTTTTGAACACTAGCTGATTTATTCTAGAGTATACATACAAGATGGTCATTGCAAGATGTATGAGTTGACAACTCAAATCTTAAAACTCTAGTTTACACATTTTAGTGTCTAAAATTTATAAGGTAAATACAATTTAGTCATTCTGATCCATATTATTACAAGGACCAAAGTTTAGGACAGAAGGACTATATTGTATTTATTCTACAACTTTTAAAAATTAAAGTGTATAAATTAGACTTTCAGGAATTTGGTTAATAATTCGTGTATCTTTTAGTGACTAACTTGTATGTTTACTGATTACTCTATACTCTTAGGGCTTGTTTGGATTGGGGAGTTTGGGGGAGAATGGGAGGGGAGAGATTGGAGAACTCTCCCCCTTGTTTGGGGAGAGAGATAATCAAGGAGGAGATAAGAGAGGATGAGGGAGGATTTCAGGGGATTTATTTTCCTGAAATACCCCGATTTGGGGTATTTCAGGGGATTTTAGAGGGAAATTTACTAAATTACCCTCATTTTAAAATCCCTATCTGATCTCAATTCACTCTTCTCGCTTGCGATTTCTGCCTCCTCTTGTGTCAATTCTCTTCCACTCTGCTACCCTATCCGTCGCCGTAGACTCTCCATTCTCCGGCCATCTCTCCGTCGCATCTGCTGCCGTCGTCATACATTTCTGGAAGCGTTGGCTTGAGGTATTACTTCTTTTCACCTCGTCCAACCTCTGTGTGCATTGTCTTTCTGGCTATGTTCAGATCATTAGGGTGATTACTGTCTCCGTTGCTGGTTTTTCCTTGTTTAGTGTATGATTTTCAATTTCACTGAACGCTAGATCTGCTTTTACGACTGTGTTTGACTAAATGCTGAATTTGTGCGCAGAAGAGGGTTAGAATTAAGTGTTAGGAGCTTAATGTTTGAGATAGAAGCATTAGGCTTTGACAGTATTGGCTGCTCTTAGCATTATCATATGTTGGACCATTATTGGGTTCAAAGTTTTACATATCTCAATGAATCTGCAGTTAAAATCCTTGTTTTCCTCCGCCATAGAGCATATGTTAAATTGTTTTAAGTATTTTGACGGGACCAAGCACCATTATGACTCAGAGAATTGGAGAATCAGTAAAAATAAGAAAGGATCCCCACATGAACTAAGATAAAACCAAAGAAAACTACACAGTCTACACGTTATATCACACAATGATCAGGTTTTGTCATGTTGCAGTGGGCTACATAGCTCAGTCTAGAATATTTGTGGAGGAGGTACTATTAATAATAATGCTGTATATGATATAACACATGATAAATTAAAGAAGCCTTGTGATAATACATATTCTATATATCATATATCCTAACCCTCCTCCTATATATTTATATAGATCCTATTGCAAAATCTCAGTATCATGGGTAACAAATCTGTGATGAGAGCTACTTAACTTGTTGGTTATTACTCAATCCAGAACATTCTGAAAACAAGAAATAGAATTAACAATGAAGTATGTCAGGTTTGGTTTATGAATTAGAGTAATATTGATAACAGAGTTTCTATTATTTGTAATATTGGATGTACAGTAATATTGATAACAGAGTTTCTATTATTTGTATTAACTGTTGCACTGTTATTGAATTGTGACGTTTTCTCAAATTTTTAAATAGAAGTGAGTTTTGAATAAACAAAAAATTCCTTTTAATTCCTCCTTTCAGATATTTCAATTACTAACTGGTAATTCTTCTCAGGCCTCTACTACAAGTTTTCTTAGCTATTCATTAATCTTTCTAAATCTTGCATGTCAAATTGTACTTTGCTTGTTGCATATGTGCTTATCATCTTTTGATCTTCTATTTATGGCAGTGTTGTCATAACCGAATCGAACAAAGACTCGGACAAGTGTTCGGTTCACGGTCGGATCGGTTGAATCGGTCGGACCGGATGTTTGGACCGGATGACGTAATAAATAATTATTTTTAATATATTAAATATAAACCCTCTATATTTTTTTTTTGGGTCTAAGAGATGCATTAAATCTATTAATTTATTAGATAAGTAAAACAATTGGTAAGTGAAAGCTAACAGAGCCTCACAGTTGGGATGGTAAAGGCGCTGGGAGTGTGAAGAAAGGGCATGGGTTCGATCCTTACAAGGCTCAAAACGATTTTTTGTAAAAAAAATTGAGAACCGCCGGTCCGGTCCAGCGGTTGGTTCTGGTTTTCCGGTTATTTCCGGTCCAACCATCATTCTGGTTCAAATGGTTGAACCAACTCGCTTGTGTCTTCGGGTAGCGGTCCAACCGGTCCGACCGGCCGGTCCGGTCCCGTTTTCACATCACTGATTTATGGGCAGTGTGTGTCCCACTTTTGGTGGAAGCAATCCAGGATGGCTGGCCGAACTCATTCATTCAGTCAAAGAGCAGCTTAGTTTAATCTGTGGATGTGCCTTCATGACATATCCTTCTGCATTTGCATCAATTTCTGTAAGTTATTTTCAATCTGAATATGTTATTTAACTGTATGACGGCCCATCTTGAGTGTTTACTGTTTAGTGATGTAAAGACATGTTTATGATAGAATGACGGACATGTATATTATAATTTCTTTGTGCATTATTACTGCTCGCTATGCACAAACTGACAAGAGTATTATTGACAGTTAAATAAAACAAGAAAAGCAACATTTAATGAACCCCACATCAAGTTCTGGTATTTGCAGTTCATTGGTTTTATGTATGTATGCTATGCTAACTAGAATGTTAATTATAATTTGATAAAATGTGAAATTATACTCCTTTTTTAATCTTTCTTACCTTACTCGCTAGTATCAAATTGTTCTAAAGTTGTACTTTGTAAAACTTATTTTGGTAATGCTTTTCAAAATCCAATATCAATTAAAAGAAGCACATGATTCTTGTACTATAAACTTGTAGCAACTCAAGTTATTGTAAATATACACAGCAAATTTTAGTATGTCTGCTTTTCTTATTTGTCTCATCAAACTCTTGTCTGTATGATAGACAAATGAAAATGGAAAATCTTTTTATGGCCATTGTCCCAGAACTCCGGTTGATGGAAGGCCTAGAACCTTAACATTGCCAAATGAAGATGGTGGGTAAAGAGAAATCAGGTTTGGTTTCCAAATTGCTTCTGAATGTCCTAGAAAGATATGGTAGCAGATCCCTTTCTTTTTGCCTTTTGCTGAGAAGGATGTTCCCTCCATACAGTCATGTATATAACCTACATAAGCATAAGAATTGTCATAAAATACAAATCTTCTCAATGAGTTCACGGCATGGTATGGAATTTGGATACTTTCAGATAAGAAAGTAACAAGATTGTATTATGTAAATTGAAGAATACGAATAAATTCATATATTTTTGTGGAGTCAGTCCATTAATTGAGTGCAACTAAAAGTTATTACTTAAGTAATCATGTTCCCTATATATATATATTGGCCAAAATATAGTAAACTAGGATTGCAAACTCCTAATTCATAAATTATGGCTTGCTTGTTTGAATTTTTTGGTATTTGCTATCTTGACATTCTTATTTAAGTACTCTGGCTATTGATTTTACTAATTTAAGTACTTGAGATTTGGGAGGAGGATTAAGGGTTGTTCATGAACTGTGTACTTTGGCTATCTTAACATTCTTATCTTAAGTACTTTGACTATTGATGTCAGTTCGCATTATTAATAATTTTTTTTATTAATAAAAGTTTTATTTTGATAAGTTTATATGATGTATTTTTGACATTTGTTTTTTTTATTATTGAGAAATAATGAAATTTTTTTTTTTCTTTTTGTCAAACAGGTATTGAAGAACAAAGATTGAAGAACAAGAAATTACTCGATCATATCGAGTATTATATAAAATTATGTATAATATATTTGTATATATAATATACTTTTTTATTTTAAGAGAAAAGTCTATTTTTATTTATGATATTAACATAAAATGCCAAAAAGAAAAGGATATTATATGGCTCCACCCCTTATGGTTGGTCAAAAATAGTGAATTAAAAAATTAAAAAAGAAAAAAAAATACCACTCTCTCTACCCACTCACTCTCCCATATGAGGTAATTTCAAATTGGTCCTAAATATTTTATTTATTTTAGATGAGTCTTACATATTTGTATAATTTCTCAAATTGATCCCAAAGTTACTATTTTATCAATATAAAAACTTAATATAATCTTCAACTTTAAATCAATTCAAACGTTACATGCATATTGGCGTGCCCTTTAGGGCACGCCAAGCCCCTAGTATATATATATACATGTTGGTCGGGTCGAGATAAGTCGGGCTAAGTCGGGCTGGATTGAATCAACCAACATAATCAGACCAGGTTAGGCTCATCGGGTCGAGCCAAACATGATCCTACCCCGTCAGGTCACCTCAAAATGGATCGAGCTTGTTCGGACAGGTCTGAGCCGAATAGGGTCCATCTAACCTGCCTGGCCCGAATCCATCAAGCCAAACTGGACCAAGTTCATCAAGCCAAGATGAGTCGGACCCAGTCCATCGGGTTTGGACAGGCCAGGTCAAGTCCATTGAAGGCCAAAAAGAAAAAAAGGTGAGGTCAGAGTGAGACCAGTCACACCAATAGTGGGTCGTTTCACTGGGCTAGTTGAGTGAATTGGCCATGTTTTTGTTTGAACTGGTCCAGTTGGATCCAATAATTATGTTTTTTAATAATATTTTAAATTAATTCTCTTACATGTGTTTGAAATAGTTCTTAATATATTGATTGAAAAAATGGGTTAACCAAACAAAATGAATAAACAATAGTTTAAGCGATTCAGTTTGAACGGTTTAAAAACATATATTTTTTTATGTAATGATCAAATTAAAAAGAAAAAATGTCAAAAATTAGTGAGTAAAAATTAAATATTATGTTAAATAAAAAAAATCTCTATCTCTCACCCAAATTTTCTCATTTCTCATTTTTTTTAGCCGTCACTCACACACATTCAAAGTTGAGTCATTCTTTATTTCACACTTCGCTTCATCTTCAATTTCCATCCTTGATTACACTTCACAGTTTCTTATATTTTTTGAATTATTATATATTTTTTATTTTTCAGATTTTACCTTAATAATTATATAGAAAACTGACTAAGATTAAATCCAAACTTAATGAAGTCAATTTGAATTGGTTCGGTTATCTCAAAATAACTGGATTGATTGAATGACTTTGGTTGTCATCTAATATGTTTGGTTCTATATGATCAACTTTACTTATTTGACTGTGAAATGAATTATTCAACTTCGGGACTCGATTTGACCTCGTTTATTGACAGTCCAAACTGAATTAGAAAAAAGTACTTATAAAAAGTAATATGTAGCTCTGGACTCGTCATTTTCAAACTTGAAAACGATAGAGATATGACCATAGTCAGTAGTTTGAGATCAAAATGAAATTAAATAACAATATTTAAGACCAGTTTAAACATTTTAAAATATTTAAAAGCAAAATAAATTAAATAGTTGACCCAAGTTATTTATTATTCAATTTTAAATCCTTTGAAACCATTTGAGTATCTATACCATAAATATGGATGGCCATTCAACTTCGCCTTAGGTTTGACTGAATTAAATTTAATTGATTCTTTTACAATAAAGTAGAAGAGAATTAAAATAAGAACCAACCACATCACTAATCAAAACATGGTCAATTTCTATAAACATACTTTAACTGGACCAAATCTTTCAAACTAAGTTTTTTATTTACATAAAGTTTGTTATATGATTTCACTTACTTTACCAATAATATATATGTAACAAAACTAACATACTTTTTTTTTTCTTTTTTTAGCCTGAAAAACTAACATACTTCTAATAATAAAGCATATACTGATTTTGATCTTAATAATGGGTTAACATGTATCTAGAACGAATCAAAATACTCATTTTGAAATTTTATTTTGCTGAGTTTAGGTTCGGGGTATTTGTATGAGTCTAGATTTGAGACTGAGTCTAATTATAACAAATTTAGATTCAGATACTGAAGTACCTTAATTGTACTCTATTGATAATAATATATATTTATTTATATATATACGATAATTTTTAAATTTTATGTATTTACAAAATATTAAATTATAAAGATAAAATATAAAATATGTCATATATATTGAAATAATATAATAATATTCATATTTATTTTTTATTTTTATTTAAAAGTTGATAAAAATATTTTACATGAATAGAAAAATAATTCAGTTTAATATTTTTTTCAAATCTTAGACTGAGTATGGGTAGAGATGGTCATTTGGACGGGTATTCAGAATATTTGTCTAAATTCACCTGTAAAAAATATATAATATTTATCAGATACTAGATATCAGATAAAGTACATGTAATAAAAAATAAATAATTATCATATATTAAATGGATACGAATATTACTTTAATTATTCAATGTTCGTCCGAAATGAATAGTTTATTAAAGCATCTAGTATCTGATATCTTATAATATAAATATTTTAATTAAATTTTATATAATTTTTATTAACAAATATTTTATATCAAATATTGTATATTTCTAATTTTTGAATTAAAATATTATATTTTATATCTATTATTTTTAGATATCTATCTATTGTCATCTCTAAATAAAGAAATTAGACTATCCAATAAATTTGAATATAATAATTGATTTTAATACAAAGGTCAAAGGTTCATTTTGGTCCTAAATGTATTCCCTAATGTTCATTTTGGTCCATTATATTTCAAAATGTTCAAATTGATCCTAAATGTTGGCAAAATGATTCATTTTGGTCCCAAATTATTGAATTTAGTCATATTTCTCTCGTCTCTCATTTCAATTTCAAAGTACTTGTTAAGAGGAACTCATAACTCTGAATTTGTCGCATTTGAATTTGAAACGAGAGAAATATAATCAACTTTGCTTGTTTGACCATAAAACGAAAGGTCTACTTTTAGGACTGATTTGACGTCATTTGTTGACGGCCCCAACTAGATAGAGAAAGTACTCTTCGAGAACAATACGTAACTCTAAACTCGTCATTTTTGAACTTTAAACAAGTCATATTCAATAGCTGGGACCAAAATAAAACATTTTGCAAATATTTAGGACCAAATTGAACATTTTAAAATATAATGGACCAAAATAAATATTAAGACATACATTTAGGACCAAATTGACTCTTTAACCTTAATACAAACTTATATTTAAGTCAGAGTCCAAAATTATACTACCTCACTCATATTTGAATTGATCTAAAATTTATTTAGCAGCCCTATTATTATATTTATTTTTGGGTATTTTCAATTTCTTCTCACCGACTTGGGCTAAAAACAAAATTAAAAAAAAATTAAAAATTAAAAATGTTGTCACTGACATTGATAGAATCGGAGCCAAGGACTGTCACGGCTCACGAGGTCTCACATGTGCCTAGATCAAAAAGTTGAATATTATGATTATTATTATTATATTATTATTATTAAATAATTAATTAATCAATTAATTCAAAATTCCTGCTCTGACCAACAATTATACTCTTATTAATGCATCACCCGTACACGTGGCATCGGTGGAAATTATTGGGAATATCATCCCAGTGGGTCCCACTCTATACAAACTTCGCCTTATTGTTTTCGGACCACTGTGTTATCATGTTTCACAAAAAGTTATTAAAATCGAACCGGTCATTGAACCGGCCAAAACAGCGATTTAAGGTTCAATAGTTTAACCGGAGTTCAACTGGGGTCGGACCGTTAATAATTAAATAAATAAAAAATAATATATTTAGTTTAATATAATAAAAATATATAATAAACTCTTTAAATTTAAGCTGGATTGAGTAAGAAAGTGATTAATTAGGAGGATAAAAAATCAAATTTTGAAGTAAAAACTATTAAATAACGTATTATTTTGAGTCTAAACATAATAAGAAACAAATTTCATTAAAATAACATCATTTTAATCAATAAAAAGTAAAAAAAAAAAATAGAAAAAAACTGAACCGGTTCAACCTCAAAACCGGCCGGTTCAAGGCGGTTTTCCCGATTTTTGACCGATTCAGGCGGTTCTTGACCGATTTTGAGCTTGCCCGGTTTTGTGCTCAACTCAGACCAGACCACTGACCGGTTCGCGGTTCAACCAGTCCGGTCCGATTTTTATAACTCTGCTCACAACTAACATTTCCACTTCTCTAATAAGTGGGTCAATTTAATCATGAATTGTGTGTCTACGATTAACCATTCGGTCCTTATTAATGGTTCTCCATCTGGTCCCTTTACTCCCAAGTGTGGTTTAAGACAAGGAGACCCTTTGTCCCCTTATCTTTTCATTCTCTGTATGGAAGTCTTCTCTTCTTTAATCCATAAGAAAGTGGAGGATGGTGCATGGATTCCATTCAAGATTAATAATCTGTCATTCTCGCATCTTCTTTTTGCTAACGATGTTCTCTTATTCTCCAGAACTGATAAGTCGAGCATTGAAGCTTTAAATAGGTGTTTAAATCAGTTCCTTGCTATTTCTGACCTTGTGGTAAACTTCGATAAGTCTTCCTTGTGGTTTTCCAAAAACTCTACTTCTGTTGACATTCAGAGAACATAATCTATCCTTAATATTCGGTCACTTTCTTCTCTTGGCACTTATCTTGGGTTTCCTCTTGATGTTTCATCTAGGATAAAGGATTTTAGAGTTATTAAAGAAAAAATTCTTGCTGATCTTCAAGTGTGGAAATCTAAACATCTGTCGTTAGCCGGGAAAACTACTCTCATTAATTCTGTGATTGTGGCTAAAGCATCTTACTTCATGCAAGGCTTGTTGTTTCCAAAAACTGTCTATTATGCCTTAGAGAAAGAGATTCCGGATTTTTTTTTTTGGGGGATTTGGAGAACTCTAAGAAGATGCACTTGGTGGGTTGGGATAAAATCTGTTTGAGTAAAGACCGTGGAGGTCTTGGTATCCCTTCTTTTCATGCTAGAAATGTTGCTTTCTTTTCTAAGCTTTGTTGGTTTGCTTACCTTGAACCTCAGAAACCTTGGGCTGTCATTTGCAACCATAGACTTTCTCTTAAGTCTTGTGCTTCTTCTATGTTAGGGAAAGGTTTGATTCTTGGGGCTGATATTGTCAAAAAGGGTTCTTATATTTCTTTAAATTCTGGTGTTAACACCTTGTTTTGGGAAGACTGTTGGTGTTTCTTGGGTCCCCTTAGGCATGTTATTCATGGTCCTCTTTCCTCTCATGAGATAAATCTCAAAGTTGCTGATGTTTGTGTAGATTATAGGGTTTGGAATTGGAGCTTAATTTCTTTCGATCTGCCCCCTCACATCAGAAATTCCATATCTGCCATCCCTATTAATTGTCATGCTAATTCTCTCGACTCTAAAGTTTCGTCTGCTAATTTAAATGGACATTTTGACCTTTCTTCTGCATATATTATAGCTGTCCAGAATTCTGTTTCTCCTCCTATTCTTAATGTTAAAAATTTTGATTGGGTTTGGAAGTCCAAGTGCCATATTAGGAGGAAATTCTTTGTTTGGAAATCTGTTCATGAGGCTCTTCCTCTTAACTCTGTTCTTGCTAAAAGAGGCCTTAACATTTGTTCTATTTGTCCCCTTTGTAGTCAAGAAGAGGAATCCTTCTCTCATGCCTTCAAAGATTGCTCCTTGGTTAGTTTAATCTGGGATGCTGCTGGTTTGTCTCCTTTCCTAATCCCGCATGACGATTTTTTCACTTGGATGAAGTTAAATGCCTCTTGTGCTAAGATTGCTTTCAGATGTATTCCTCATGGTACTCTTTTCATCTATGTGTTGTGGAACATTTGGTGTACTAGAAACCAAAAAGTTTTCCAAGCTGCAACTTTCTTTGCTCCCCTTGCGGTTTCAAATGCTTTCTCTCAAGCTGCTGAATGGTTTTTTCTGGCGGGGGCTGCTGTCTCTAAAAAAGCTTCTCAGGAGGTGTTAGTTTCTTGGAAACCTCCTCAAGAAGGATGGTTCAAGCTTAACACGGATGGTTCTTGCCTTGGAGTTGAGCATGGCTATGGTGACATTGCTGCTGGTGGCGTTTTGAGGAATGATCATGGGAAGTGGCTTAAAGGTTTTGCATGCTTCATTGGTTATGGTAACAGTTTGTTAGCTGAGTTGTGGGCTATCTTGTTAGGCATTACATTAGCTAGAGAAGAAAATCTTGATCCCATTGTTATTGAATCAGATTGTTCAACTGCTGTTCCGCTTCTAAACTGTGAGATTTCTTCTTCTTCTCATCATTATGCATCCTTAATCAATATTTGCAAGTCAAAGCTCGCCGAGTTTAGTGACTTTAAAGTGATTCATGTGCTGCGTGAAGGCAACCAGGCTGCTGATAAGCTTGCTGTCTTTGCTAGAAACTCTAAGACTGAGTATGTTGTTTTTGATGTTATGCCCGCTTTTTTGAGTGCTACGACACTAGTTGATTGTATGGGCTTAAGTTACCCACGCATTGTTGGCGTTGGATGAGATGTATTATGAACCTGTTTTGTTAATGTTATTGTTCCTTTTCACGAAAAAAAAAAAAAAAAACATTACACATCACCCTCGTCAAACGGCCCATATTCCTTTCACTAATTTTTCAATACCGATCAAAATCCTCATTGATATTAATAATGATTTGGTGTAATAGTTGAAGAACTATAACTTAAATAAAAAAATTATTGTTCAATCTCAATAATTGAAGAGTTTTAAATTATTCACTTCGCAATTCGAATGAGGTTATAGAAGAACTCATAGTTTCACCAAAAAACATACTCAGTTGATTTAAATGAATGTGTTAATTTCTGTGATAAGTCGTTTATACTTGGCCAAAGTTATAGAAGAACTCATAGTTTCACCAAAAAAAACATACCCAGTTATGCTTAGTGTTCCAAATTAGTTCCCCAATTATTTTTCGTTCCATATTGGTCCCCCAGTTATGCAAAATTGGCAAAGTTGGTCCCTGTAACAGTTTCCATCCATTTTTCCGTTAAAAAAAAAAGACAAAATTGATTTTTCACTCCTAAAAGTTTAATTTTTTTGCATTAAAGACCTTTTTCTCCATAATAGAACCAAAATGTATGAAAGAAGAAATAAGTTGGGGTTTTTAGTTTATTTTACACAAAAAAAAAAGACTAACCCCTCTCTCTCTCTCTCCCCCTTCGATTAAGGATGAAGGATGCCCAGACGTTTCTGCCGTCCCATCTCCGGCGAGAGAGATAGATTATTTTTATTTTGGTGTGAAATAAACTAAAACCCAAGTTATTTCTTTTATCTTACATTTTGGTTCTATTATAGAGGAAAAGGTCATTGATGTAAAAAATTCAAGCTTTTAGGAGTGAAAAATCAATTTTGTCTTTTTTTTTAACGGAAAAATGGATGGAAACTGTTAGAAGGACCAACTTTGCCAAGTTTTGCATAACTGGAGGACCAATATGGAACGAAAATAACTGAGGGACTAATTTGGAACACTAAACATAACTGGGGACCAAAATAGGACTTTGGCCTATATCAATTTTTTTTCTATTTCAAAAAGAATCATATATTACTATATTAGCGAAACAGTGGAAAAATTGGATGAGGCGTACTTAATCATCTTTTAATGGCTGGAGATGACGTTGTAATGTTAATCATCTATATATATACACATATATATCCTTTGGAGATTAGAGACATTTTATCTATTAAATTTCATTAATGAAAGTTGCTTGGGCTCTGCACATTTGATTTTGAAAAAATCTTGCGAAAGGGACGTATAACCGTGTTTATATATTTATTAGGTCAAAGTCCTATTTTGGTCCCTTAGTTTTCCAAAACTTGTCACAGTTGGTCCCTCAAACGTTTTCCATCCATTTTTCCGTTAAAAAAAAGGGAAAAATAGACTTTCAACCCCCAAAAGTTTTATTTTCTTATATTAAGGTCTTTTTCTTTTTATAATAGGATCAAAACGTAAGAAAAGAAAATAAATTAAGACTTTAACTTAATTTGCCCAAAAAATCAACTTCTCTCTCTCTCTCTCTCTCTCTCTCTCTCTCTCTCTCTACATTCCGAACATGGCTTCCATTTGATCTCCACGCTCAAGCTCTTATGTGCAATTCCGAACATGGCGAAAGCAATCGAGGATCTTCATCGTCGTCGGAATCCACCATTGCTGGCAAGCTCCAAATCCGGATTCCGATCTCGCCGACAATGTGAACAGTAGCGTCAAGAAGAGACCGTGGAAGATGTAGAAGGATGCAGAGAACTGGAAGAGCTTGCGCTTGATGGATTCCATTTGAAGCTCCTTGTGCGCATTTCGGCGCCCGAATATTTCTTCCTCTCTCTTTCTGAAATTTCCGTCAATGGATGATCCTTGATTGCTTCCGTCATGTTCGGAATCGCACATAAGAGCTCGAGTTGGTGTTGTTAGAATGTACAGAGAGAGAGACAGAGACAGAGAGAGAGAGAGAGAGAGAGAGAGAGAGAGAGAGAGAGAGAGAGAGAGAGAGAGAGAGAGAGAGAGAGAAGTTGAACTTTTGGGCAAATTAAGTTAAAGTCTTAATTTATTTCTTTTTCTTATGTTTTCATCCTATTATAAAAAGAAAAAGACCTTAATATAAGAAAATAAAACTTTTGGGGGTTGAAAGTCTATTTTTCCCCTTTTTTAACGGAAAAATGGATGGAATGATGGAGATTGTGCCCTAGGGCCAATCATTTTATATGTATGAACATATTGTTTGACTGATTTATGAATGATAAATTATGTCGTTATCATATTATTAGCATGTTTACTATGATAACAATCCTTGATTAATTATGTGATAATTATTCTAAATTGTCCCTGGTCGATTATTCACGTGGGAGCGTGAATGAACTAAGACCAGCATGACTTCGATGTATAGAGATACACACATGTGATGCTTCTCGAGAGTCATGGTGCAATTATGTAATGGGTTACAAGTTGCTGGACTGACCCGGAGAGTCCTGCATGGGTTTAGTCATGAGCTAGCCTCTCTTGTACACTTGTCACGATGCCCTTAGACCTGAGGTCTTGACTATTCCGACGTTGTAGATGCTGAACTTTGGCCTAGTCGAACGTTGCCCGTAACAGGGTAGCCATACAGGCTAGGTACGGGTTTAGTTGTTTGCCGTGCTGAGGAATGTGGTTGACCAGGAAGGAATTCTGCCCCTCATTAAGTTGAGAGATATTTAATTGGGCCCCTCGATGAGTCTGTCCAAGGAATGTGTGGCCACACAGGGAAATGAGACTAACTCAAGGAATCGAGAAAGTTATGGTTTGGATTAAAGGATGACTTTCCCATGCCTTATCCATGACCAAAATATTGTGTGACAATAGGGATTATGACAAGGTGGTACTGAGGTTAAGTCGTTAATGTTAAAACGATAACTCACGTGTTTTGGGTAGTCGTGATGGCTTGCTAGAGTCCGCTCTCGACTTATGAGTCATAGAGATGGCTTGTTGCTAATTTCACGTGAGGCCTGCTGGGTCATACATGAGCAGGATCAAGATACTGTAATGGGACACGAATTAGGGTTTAATTCGTGAGTCACTTTAGTGGCACAGTTTAAGACATAGTTGAATGTCTTAGGATATGAAGTCTTGTCTTAAATAAGATCTACATTTGTGATATTTAAATTTGTTAGACAAGTTTAAATATATTAATTGTTAAATAGTTAATTTGATTAATCTATTTACAATTGAGTTGCTATTTAAAATATTAGGGAATAATGAATTGACAAAGTCTCCTAAAAGTTAGGGGATTATTGATTTATTAAATTCTCTAATATTGGAAGATAATAAGAGGAGGGTGGCGCCTCACTCTTGAATTAATTAATGAAATGTGATTTTGTTAATTTGAATTCAAGATTTAAATTTGAATTCAAGATTCAAATTTGAATTAAGATATTAGGGTAATATTTTAATTCAATTTGTTAAGGATAATAATAAGTTGGTTATAACTTTCTAAGAGTTAGGATTGTTATCTTATTTATTAAATTCCTATAAAAGATAATGGAGGGTGGCGCATTCTTGGATATCCAAATGCAAGATTTGATCTTGCATTTTGAGTTTCAAGAATGCACTTTGAATTTTAAATAAAGATATTAATGTAATATTTTAATTAAGAATTCAAATCCTCCTGACTCATTCCAACCAATGGGAAGTGGACATTCAAGATTTAAGTTTCAAGATTTGATCTTGAAATTTAAATTTAAATTGCCTTTTAATTTTGAATTATAATATTAGTGTAATCTTATAATCAAGATTATTAATTCCTATTTTCATGATTATAATTCCCTATTTTCATGAGTTAGGAATGAGACTCTATAAATACTCACACAACTTGCCTAGCCTTAGAGATATGAGATAAGTCGCCTGTTCTGAGAGAAATAGAGAAATAGGCGCATAACTCTAGAGGAAATAGGGAAAGTTCGACTAACCCTAAACCTAGGGTTTAGAGGCGATTTCTGTGTGAGGAAGAGAGAGAGGCGCCAAACCCTAGAGTGTGTGGCCAAGAATTTGATTCTTGGTTCTGCGCCACCAAATCTTGGAGTTTTCAAGAAGTGTTCTTGAAGATTCAAGATTGTAGATCGGTTCCCGTGATCTCTTGGAGAAGAGATCGAAGGCTAGCACCTGAGTATCTGCCAAACTGTTCGTGTGGATCACCGGCAGAGGAAGGACACAAGTCTGTGGACTTCTCGGAAATTGCAATCATTCAGCATTCTCTGATATAGGTAAACATCTCATCTCACTGGTATAAACACATGTAGTGGATCTCGTGGAGGAGATTATAGGTTTTGTAAAAATTTTAAATTTCACCTTTTTCCGCTGCGCTCGTTCTATAATCTCCAATATGGAAAACGTTTGAGGGACCAACTGTGACAAGTTTTGGAAAACTGAGGGACCAATATGGAACGAAAAATAACTGAAGGACCAATTTAGAACATTGAGCATAACTGAGGGACCAAAATAGGACTTTGGCCTTTACATTTTGATAAATGAATTATGGTGAAGGGATTAGTTACTACTCCCAACAATGGATATCTTGACTTAAACGAAAAATGAATGTGTTAATTTATTTTAAGTTAGACTATAATGCAAAGTTTGATTCTTGACATGGGATGTAATGGGTCATGAGCCAATAAAATAATGACACGTGGAAGAGTTAGTTGTATGTAAGTAGTGGTGTGGATGTAATGGGTCATGAGCCAATAAAATAATGACACGTGGAAGAGTTAGTTGTATGTAAGTAGTGGTGTGACTCCATACACAGTTGTGATTGGTTAAAAAATTTATTATTTTTTTTATTATTTTTCATCATTAAATTACATCAATGGATATAATTATGCTGAAAGAATTGAACCAATCCATAATTGTCCTTATACCTAAAGGAAATGAACAGCAAAGCTGCAAAGACTACAGACCTATTAGTCTATGTAATGTAAGTTACAAAATCATTTCCAAAGTCCTCACAAATCGGCTACAAAAAATTATGCAGGAACTCATCTCTCCATTCCAGAATGCCTTTGCCAAGGGTCGGTCTATTACGGATAACATCTTAATTGCTCATGAAGTACTCCGATATATAAGAAGACACAAGAAGGGCAAAACGGGATGGGCCAGCATCAAAATTGATCTGCAAAAGGCTTACGACAAAATCTCCTGGGAGTTCCTTCAGGACCTCTTGATTTATATGAAATTCCCACCGATATGGGTGGAGCTCATCATGCAGTGTGTAACAACAACTTCCTTCAGGGTCCAGGTAAATGGTGGATGCTCTGAACAATTCCTCCCAAAAGCAGGTTTAAGACAAGGTGATCCAATCTCCCCTTATCTCTTCATACTTTGTATGAACGTACTGTCAGGTCTTCTAATCAAATGCCAAGATTCGAAGATCAAAGGCATCAAAGTTGCCCGTGGAGCACCGGCCATCAATCATCTTATCTATGCTGACGACATCCTGCTCTTCCTCAAAGCGGACACCGATTCTATTTCCGAATTTGGGGACATTTTCAAGCGCTTCGAAGCATCTTCGGGTCTAACTATCAACCCAGTCAAATCAGAGATCACTTTTAGCCCCAATTGTGCCAACAGACTAAGGAAAACGATAATCAAAACTTGTGGCTTTCAGAGAGTGAATAGATTCTCCAAATACCTGGGAAGCCACATTGACGAGGCTCCCCGAAGCAGAAAGATTTTCGAAATCATCATGGAAAAGCTTCAGGACAGACTTCAAGGATGGAAGTCAATTCTCTTATCCCAGGCTGCCCGAGTTGTTCTCATCAAGTCTGTCCTCTCCTCCCTTCCCCTTTATCACCTTTCATATTTTAGTCTATCCGAAATTGAAGCGCACAAGTGTGATATGGTCATTAGCAACTTCTTCTGGGGAAGCAGTCAAGGCAAAAACTCGCCCCACATGAAATCCTGGCCCCAAGTTTGTCGTCCTAGGAATCAAGGAGGCCTAGGCATTATGAGAATGAAGGAATTCAATGATGCGTTAATTGGCAGACAAGCATGGCGTATTATTTCCAATCGCCAGAGTCTTCTTTCAAGGGTTTTCTATGGAAAATATTGTAAGAATGACACTAGCAACATTTTCCACTGTGATTCTACGGCATCTCCACTGGCACGACCAATCTGCAAAAGACTAAATCAAATTTTAGAAGATTGTGAATGGCGCATCGGGAATGGACAAAATATTCGGCTACATAGCAGACAATGGGTCCCGCCCGACGTAAATACCAATGATGACGTCGTCATAAGCTCCCTCTTTGATGACAATGGAAATTGGGATACCAACCAACTTGCCAAATATTACCACAATGACAAGATCTCCGCCATTCTGCAAATGCCCATCTCCAAAACAGGCATCCAAGACAGATTAGTTTGGAAGAAGTCCACAGACGGGCATTATAATGCTCGTAAGGAATATTTAAGCCTGGTTAAGGATGAGTGTATTACACATTTCAAATGGGAAATTTTTTGGAAACTACAATGTCCCCCTAAAGTCTTACTTTTTGGGTGGCGTTGTCTCAACAACGCACTGCCGCTTGGAGCAAATCTACTTGCGAAGAATTTCAAGATTGATGGCCAATGTACTTTTGGGTGTGACACAACTGAAGACGATGATCATCTTTTCTTAACATGCACCTTTGCACGCCGGACATGGCTAGGCTCAGCCCTTAGCATAAGACCGTGCATTGCGGCCCTCAACGGTTTCCGCCAATGGCTTGGCTCACTCCTTAACAACTGCGAGCATAACGACCATGACAAAGAACTCCTTACGGACATCCTCATCTTTGCCTGGGCACTTTACTCCCACCGCAATCAAGTCAGATTTCAACATCAGTCAATTTCCAGCGAGGAGGTGTGGAAGACATGGGAGACGATGAGAATTTACAATAGACAAATCATGGATATTCGAAAGCTTTCGGAAAGAAAAAATCCCGCTAGGCACAAGCCAGACAACCCGACCGCCTCACACACAACTGATCACACAAGGAATGTATACTTTACATGGTGGAAGGACAAGAAGATGAAGAAGAACTCCTTTGGCGCTCTCTACATCAACTCTGGAACAGCCTACTTATTTTTTACTTACCAAGAAGATAGCACTAGTCGGATAAGAAGAACTGTTATTTATGGGATCCGTGAATGCCTGCTCAACCTCCAGGCAAAAGGTATCCAGTCAATCCATGGACACCTACAAAAGGTCTACCCAGAGCTTATCAACCCATTTCATGGCAACTACAAAGAGGAGACCATAGTTCAGGACATCACCAACATTTGCCTCGCCAACAACTACAAAATTAGCGCAGTGCAGCATCAATTTCACTTCCAATTTATTTTACGAAATTTCCCCTCCCCTGTTTTTAATCTTAATGTTGTGTAATTTGTTAGGCCTTGTTCATTACTCAAAAGAAAAAATTCAGATCTCAATTCAAATCTAATAACAAGATGTTCAATTTGTACTATATTTTTTTTAATACAAGTACTTATTTTTATATACAACTTTTTTATATTTTAAAATTTCATAAATTAAAAGAAAATAATATTATAGAAATCGATAAGGCATCCCCTATGAGTAGTCCCCTTAACGATCTCTAATGGTCATTTCTCTCCAGCGGATTTATCTTATCTAACTATCTGGCTCAACTGCCTTATAACTGTCATAACAACCACCTCGACTTGGCCTTCAAGATAACAATTTCCTTATTTTCCCAGACGTTTATAAATAAGTCTCGGTTCCATAATTAAGGTATACACTTTCTCATTCCTAAACTTAGTTTACACAATATTTTCTCATTACTCTATACGGACACTTACTCTCTTAGACATCAAAGTGCATATACCCTCAATTTCCTCTTGTAGGTTCATCCTTCTTTCCTGAGGTTGTCCAACTCTGTCACCTGTTCTGTTACCCGAAAATTGTAGCCTCATCAAAAATATGGAATAGATTATGTAAATAAAAGCTAATTTTGATATAATCTCAAATCTGTAGCTAGAGATAAAAATAAAATGTGGAGTGTTCAAATTGGCTCTATATCTTTGTTAAAATTTATTTTGATCTTTTATTTTTTAAAATATTTAAATTAGTTCTATATATTTTTATAGTTGTTCATTTTGGTCCTAAACTTCTCAATATAGTCATAGCTCTCTTGTTCCAAATTCGAATGAGTTACGAGTTACTTTTGACAAGTAATTATCTATCCAGTTAGAACTCTTAACAAATAAAGTCAAATTGAGCCTGAAAAATGAACCACTTCTTTCATGGTTAAACAATGAAGTTGGTTGTATATTTCTTTTTCCAAGTTTAAATACAATGAGTTTAGAACTATGAGTAACTCTTAGCGAGTCCTTTTTTTTTGGATTAGTTGGTATTATTAATAAATTAGGTCAAATCGGGTTAGAAAAGTGAGTTTAAGACCAAAAGGTGAAAAATTAGTTTCAAACCCACTTTCGGGGCTCGACTTGATTTCATTTGTTAACAGTCTCAACTAGACAAAGAAAAACACGTCGAGAGTAACTCTTAGCTTCAAAATCGTCACATTGAAACTTGAAACAAGAGAGATATGACCAACTTCGTTTATTTGATTATGAAACATGTGGCCTACTTTCTGAACTCAATTTAATTTCATTTGTTAGTAGCTTTAACTAGATTTTGAAGTACATGTAAAAAAGAACTCATAATTCTAAAGTTTAGACTCATCACATTTTAATTTAAAACGATGTAGATATAACTATATTTACTAATTAGGACCACAATAAAGCACTAAAAAAACATATAAAATCAATATAAATGACGAGGTAAAATTTGACACAAAAATATATATCTAGTTTGACCATTACATCAAAATAAATTTTATACACAAAAATATATATAGTTGTAATTAGTTTGTGAAGTACGTGTCAAAAAAAACTCTTTAGTTGTCACGTTTAAACTTAAAATGAGATATGGATAGATATGATTATATTTACTAATTTAAGACAAAAACAAATCACTATAAAAATATATAAGATTAATTTAAATATTCTAAAAAATAAATCAAGAGGTAAATTTTGACACAAAAATATATATCTAGTTTGACCATTGCATCAAAATAAAATTTATACTAGCTTACTCGTAAATCTAATAATTCTTATCTTTCACCATATTCCATACCGTAGGGTCCACCATTATACACTTTCTACCAAGTAATCCCTCGCCACGTGTACGGCTGAAGATTGAGTAACCCTCTTTTGGGTCTGAGCGATGAGATCTTAGAAATCCCAAATGTTAAAAAAAAAAAAAAGTAGTGTGTAGGGTGCGAAATTCTCAAGTGAAGTAGACGCTGCTGAGAGAAGAAGAAACTATTCGAACGAAATCTAGCTTCGGAATCAAAGAATCTCGAAGAAGAAGAAGCAGCAGCACGAAGAAAAAACTAAGAGAGACGAAATACTCAAGCGTTTTTGCTTAGGATTCCTTGTTTTGTATGAGGTATGCTGAAAGTTTTCGACTCTCGTTGCTTTGCTTTATCCTGTACTTTGTTGTACTTGAATCTGGGACTCGAAATGCTTTATCTTTCCATAGTTTTTTTTTTCTCTCATTCATTTCGAAAACTTGGAGCTATTTTTTGTTTTCCTTTTTCTTTCTGTTGTGTTGAATCGGAGAGAAGAGAAGTTTGTGGTGCTGAATTTTGTGTCTACGGTGGCTTAGCTGTTTCTTGTCCCATTCTCTTTGGAACTGTGAAATTTGATGCTTGCCGTCAATGGGTGTTAGTTAAATTCAAAATTGGAATAATGGGTAAGCATATAGAGGTTTCTTGTATGCTAATTAATTTTTCTTTTTTTCTTTTTTTTTTCTTTCATGTGCAATCATTGCTCTTCGACTGTTGACATCTTGTATGTAATGTTCACATTTTATTTACTTATTTGCTTTGCCTTTTCCTGCCGACCTGGGGAATCACTGTGGTAGAAATTTCTGAATTTCTTCTTCCTCTTTGGACTTTGTTGAATGATTAATTTCTTGATTTGGAAGAATTGGCAAGTCAGAAATCTTATAGGGGTTACTAGGTAACTGGTTGGTGTACTTAACGAAGAAATGCTGCTAGGAGTTTTCGACTTTGTCTTTCTAGTTTCAGTTCAACTTATATTCTTTTCTCATTATTTCCTTTTTCATGTTAAGTACCCAATCTGCAAGTTTCATGCTTGTATTCCTTTGTTCAATTCTAGTTAGACAAGTTAATGAAAGCAGTGCAGAAAATTGAGAGATCATTTAATTGTTTTTGTTTTTTTGTTGGTTTTGGGTAACCTTACTCCATGGAATTGAAGGAGCTGAAACTTTCTATAGGTTCGAATGGTGGGCCAATGATTTGTGTTGCACCTGAAGTCACTGGTCACCCAGATGTCATTCACGTGGACTTTTGGGTGATCATTTTCTGAATATTGATTTGAGACGGAGCTGGACATGAGTAAGTTGGTGGGGACATGCTCGAACCACGTGAATCTGATGTACCTGCCCTGTTTGTGGTTCTGGTTGTGCTTCCTTTGGTTGCTTACTTCTTGCTTGGAAAATGGAGTGATGCTGCAAAAAAGAGAGATAGGATAACTTTACTCGCACAACTGGCTGCTGAAGAAGCTACCAGCGTAGAAGAAATGGCCGTTCCTGATGTTATTTCTCCCGTTCCCGTGTCTTTTTCTAAGCCCGTGTCTTTTTCAAAGAATGGACTTCATGTGTGTGCTAGGTGCTCTGCCCCAGCAAAAACCCGCTGCTCCAGATGCAAGGCTGTTAGATATTGGTAATTCTGTTTATGCTGGCTGCAAAATCATTTTTCTTTTCTGTTTCCCTTTAATATTTTCAGATACAAGAAGCATGTTTAGAATACTTATCAATGAACATTTAATCTGGAAACCTGGATTTGATTCTTAGATAGGTTTTAGCCACTCAATTTCACTAATGACTGCAACCTGCAAGTATAAACCATGGATGTGAAGATTTTCACAAGACTGATAAGCCACTTCTAAATAGCTCTTAGACTGGTTCCTGTCTTTTCTTTTTCGCTTTGATGGAGGCTATATCTAGAATTTATTTATCTACGGCATTCTCCTGTTTGATATTTTTTTAGGTTTCACAATGAGATATGCAATGAAATTAGGGAATCTTGAGAGTATTGATGATTTTCCCTATACTATGTCCACCTTTTCTGTCTTTTCTTGGCATATATGTTACACTCACATATCCAGCTCCTCCCTTTTTCCTCTTTTAATGAAAAGAAAAAACTTTCTTCTACTTAGTCAAGTAACCATCTAATTTTCCTGATGTGGGCGTATTATTTAAGGCTTCTACTAGATTCTAGATTTGGTGACTGATCACTGACAACCAAAGTTCCATAAATATGCATGAAGAATTGAAGATCTTTTCATTTGATTTTCTGGTTGACAAAATTGTATGAGGAAAATATTTTTCTTCAATCTTGAACTCGTGTTTCTCAAAACTTGAACTGTAAATGTCTTGCAGCTCTGGGAATTGTCAGATAATTCATTGGAGGCAAATTCACAAACAAGAATGCCAAATATTGGAAACTCATAAATCAAGTTCATCTCCTCTGGCTTTTTCAGTTGATGAGTTCAGTCAAGGGAGTGACTTATGTTATGAAAGTATGAACTCTCAGTACTTTGGTCACAATTTGGTGAAGCCTTTAAAGGAGAACACATCTTCAGATAATTTGGTTCACCCTCAAACAGGATTAGGTATTTCTGCCACAGAAAGTTGTGCCTTTAACAATTCTCAAATCTCTACTCTTGACAGAAGAACTTCCCATAAATCCAATAGAGAAACTAAAAGGAGAAATAGTGAGACTATATCTGATTCTTCTATTGATCCCTCTAGCTGTAAAGCTACCAGCTCTCCCTCTTCAAGTGTGTTGTCAAAGGAGGTGTTTGTGAGACAGAAGGTTTGCTTGTTTAACTTTGAAATTCCACTGGTATATGTTTTCTAAACTATGGATTTTTTTTTTTTTTTATGTCTAATTATGATGCTAAACTGTTGCTGTAGTCAAGAAAAAATGACTATGCTGTATTGGAAGAAGAGAGTGCAAAGAAGGTTAATGCCAGTGGCATGGATGATTATATATATGGAGAAAATGCCTCAAAAAGCCCAATACATGAGGGTGACAATTACCAGAGTCAACTCGGAAATGGTTGTATCCCAAGAAACAGTTACGGGAATTCTGATCCATCAAATACAGCAATTGTTGGTGAATTAATAGATGAATTTGCAAAAGATGATGCTACCAATGGACGAAAAGCTGTCAAGGGGGTAAATCATTCTTCTGATGAAACAGTACAAGTCAAATGCTCATCTGAAATGTCAATTAAAGTAAGCACAAAAGCTAAAAAATCAGCACGTCCTCCCAAGACTAAATGTTCTAAATCACCAAAGTCAACATTGAAGGCATCAGTCAATTTATGCTGCCCAGAAATAGAGACAAAAGGTCAAATTGTTGATGAACCAAGCTAGTAAAACAGAGCAGTCTTCTCTTATTTTTGTCTAATGTGATTTTTATAGTTCAAATTCAATATTGAAAGTGTGTATTATGATACTGTTTTATTTTGGCACCTATTACATCTTAATAAAGAATCTATATCCATGGTGCAGAAGTTTCTGGAATCAGGGATACCGTACCTTCACAGGGTAGCAGTGGAATCACAAGCATTGGAATCAAGAAAATGATGGGTTTGAGGAAGCCAGCAAAACTTACTCTAATGGCCACCTCAGAATTCAGTGGAGACAGGTGCAAGATGATGAAGGTAAAATTTCTCTTGATGCATCCAAGTCTTAATTTCTTTCATCCTTTTCCTACTTGAAAACATATTACCAATGTATCAGTTTGGGAACTCGGTCCTCGCTAATTGGTGTTTACCTGATGTCTCAGATGCTGTTTCCTTATGAGGAATTTATGAAGTTTTTCCAGAGTGAAGTTTTTGGCATATGCCCCAGGGGCCTTCAAAATTGTGGGAACAGGTATTAATAGCATAATCCAAAGATACTAAAAAATGTGGGGAAGATAAAAAGAGATTATGGTTACTTGATAGACAAATGATCTGTACTTTCTGTTTATACTAGTGAGTTATGTTCACTTGTCATTAATTTTAACCATTTTTGGTTGGAAATTCAGAAGTGTGGAGGAACATACTTGTTTGGATGATCGAAAGGATCCATATGTTTAGCAGGGGAAAGATTTTGTTGGAAATCTTTTAATGATTCAATTTAAAATATTGTTGGTCGTTGTTAATTTTTTTTCTCTTATATTTTTACTTTGCAGTTGCTACGCCAATGCTGTCTTGCAGTGTTTAACATGCACAAAGCCTCTTGTCGTCTATTTGCTTTGTAGATCACATTCAAAAACCTGTATGTCCATTCCTCTATCTTTTATATTAGAAATACTGGGTCTAAACAAGGATGGCTATTTTCTTGGAAGACTTTTTTATTTTATTTTTAACTTCATTGTCAGGTTGTGGTAAAGATTGGTGTCTCATGTGTGAGCTAGAGCAACACATAATGATTTTGAGAGAAAATGGAGGCCCTCTATCTCCTAGCAGGATACTTTGGCATATGCGGAGCATAAATTGCCAAATGGGTGATGGAAGTCAAGAAGATGCCCATGAATTTTTGAGGTCTTTTTAGATAATCTGGCCTATTTGTTTTTAGCATAAAGATTTTCAAGGGATACTAAATTTCCTCTCAGAACAGTTTTTTTTTTTTTTAAATTTCTACATTAATTCCTTGATATCTACTTTTGTATTTATGTTGTGCCTATTTGCGCTACAAAATATAAGAATGCTTGGTCAATGTAAAACCTAGGGTCTTGTTCATATAGGCTTCTAATTGCATCAATGCAATCTATATGCTTGGAGGGCCTTGGTGGAGAGAAAAAGGTTGATCCCAAACTGCAAGAAACAACTTTCATACAACACACTTTTGGTGGTCGTCTTCAATCCAAGGTTAAACTATTGTTTCCCTTCACTCCTTAAAATTTTCTTCCACTGGCTGTAAGCTTTTGTGTGTAGTGGTGCAGTGCCATTTTCTTTCAAAAATTTTAACCTTTTAATTACATTGACATTCATGACTACAGGTTAAATGCTTGAATTGTAATCACGAATCAGAACGATATGAGAACATTATGGATTTAACATTGGAGATATTGGGTTGGGTTGAGTCTCTGGAAGATGCACTGACTCAATTTACTTCCCCTGAAGATTTGGATGGAGAAAATATGTACAGATGTGGAAGGTCTGATGATCTATTTTTGTTTTTACTGTTTAATTTCATGTAGCATAGTTGGTTAGATTAGTGATAACCTAGAAAGTGAGTTTAGAAAAGAAAGCAATGGTTTTTTAGATTTATCACTTCCATTTCTAGAGACTCACCTGTATTTATGCATTTGGAACAAGGTGCACTGCATATGTTCGAGCTAGAAAGCAACTGAGCATACATGAGGCCCCTAACATCCTGACTATTGTGTTGAAGAGATTTCAGGTATCACATAAATATTGTAAGATCATTCTGCGTATTGCTTTATAATTCCATTTCATACATCCCTTGAAGTTCTCTTCAAGAAACAACCACATACCCTTTTTAAATTATTTTAAGGAACCTTTTCCTGTTAAATCACTGTTAATTTTTCTAGTTTTTGTTTTGCCATATACTAGCCCATTCCGACATCTTGTTTTGGTTCTGCATCGTCAGGAAGGTAGATATGGGAAAATTAATAAGTGCATAACGTTTCCTGAAATGCTGGATATGATTCCTTTCATGACTGGAAAGGGTGATATTCCTCCTCTCTACTCGCTTTACGCTGTTGTTGTGCACCTGGACACACTAAATGCATCTTTCTCTGGACATTATGTTTCATATGTGAAAGATCTGCAAGGAAATTGGTTCAGGATAGATGATACTGAGGTAATTCTGTTGCCCTATGTGCACCAAGCATGTTATTGGTGATTCTGTTGTCTATTTAACTCCTTATTACATAACTTTTTTCTCCCTTGTCTTTTATTCCTTTTCTTGTTATTTTAATCTGATACAATCTCTGCAATATAGTACTGGGGGCCCATCATCATCTTTGTAAAAGATGAGAGTGAGAGACCATGATAATCTTGATTCTTAGGTCATTCAATGAATTTAAATTTTTATGGATATGTACTTTGTGGAGATTAGGGTATTTGGAGAGGAATTCCAAAGATTAAATCGAATCAAGATCGAGATGAGGTCCTGTTAAAGCTGTTAGACTAACTTGTTTCGCTTTTAAATTTATGCTTCTGTCACTGTTCATACTGGCCACACTGATGAGACCCTCTTAATGTTTGTGCGTGAGTACTAAATTTTTTTAACTTTCCAATTTAAAAATACAAATCATCGCTCTTGGCCACTTTAGGGTAAGATTTTGTCATACGACTGATTTTTAAGGGGTAACCAGAAGTGAAGAGTAAACAATTTCTGAACTGGGAAAGATTATGAACTTAAATGAGGCCGGGCCCGGGATGTCAGGGTCTGGGCAAAGGGACCTATTAACCCTTGTTGACACGTGGAACATTAACTCTGCATTCAGTTTCTGGCTTTCTGCTATTTTTCCATTGATATGCTTGTTAATGTGATTTCTATCAGAAGAAAATGATGAAACAACACAAACGTTTACTAATAATTCATTTCAATCTTCTAGTTTCTTTGGATTATAATCTCAGATTACAATGCTGTGTTTACAGGTTCAGCCTGTTCTAATTAGTCAGGTGATGTCAGAAGGAGCTTATATCTTATTTTACATGAGGTAAAAGTTCAGTTTCTGTCGCAATTGTTTGTAATTTTGTTTTCCTACTCTGCGATATATTGGCATGTAATTTTCTTATCGTCACAATCAAGAGCTCCTGAGCGGGTCTCATTCTAGTGTCTCAGTTAGACTGTAAATCTTACTTATAGATGCTGGTGTAGCTTCAACATACTGCATACTTCTTATATATGCTTATTTCAATCTGCACATGTTCACTCTCCTGCAGATCTTGCCCCCGTCCACAAGTACCGTTAACTGGAAAAGCTATACGGCGACAAAGTCCGAGCTCTTCAAAGCAATACCCAGTAGAATCATATAAGCTTTCAAAATCTGGACATAGAAGAGATGGCAGTCAATATGTAGTCCCAAGGCCTTCACATGATGCTGGAGCAGAAATTTCAAACGCCACCCTCAGAAGAAGTACCAACAGAAATTTCATGCCAGTGGCAGAAACTTATGCTGAAAGTATTGGCAGAGAGTTTTCAGATGCCACATCAAGCGATTGGTCGATTTTCACGAGCTCAGATGATGCTTCTTTCACAACCGAGAGTACCAGGGACTCCTTCAGTACGGTAGATTATGGTGATTCATGCAATATGGATCCAATTTCATCTATCTTCAATTACACTCCAGAAAACTCCAGAAGTTCTGTTTGCCACAGGAAGTTTTTACACAGTAGGCCACTCACCCGATTCGTTCCTGGGAATGGTGGTCACGTGTCCAATACCGGCTCGCCGAGCCATCATCCCGAGAGGGAACTGAGAATGAACCAGTCCAGAAAAGTGAGTCATTCAACTGAACCTCCTTCAAATGGTAACTGTGGATTGTATGTATATTATGGGAGTAACCCTATTGCAAGGACTTCTAGCCAGTTTGAACTCTAGTCCTTGTTGAAATGCTAACAGATTGAGTATGGTTGATGTAGATTGAGTAGGTGTTATGCCTCAAAATTTTCAATATTTAGTTGATTGGGGCATATAGCTTTTCTATAATACGTTTTTATTATACTGTTATTGAAAATTGTAAAGATGACAGTGATATTTCCTGGTCTTAATCTATTTCATTGAAGTTATTAGACATGCTTAATCTTGAATCTTTCAAGATTGATTTATAGTATTTGCATCTAGACATCTACAATGCATTTTACTTTGAAACATGTATGCCCATTTCAGGAACAGTCATGACAAATAATTGATAATTTTATTTCAATACTAAAATTGTCATTAGAGGGGTTTGCTGGTTAGTTTGAAATTTTAGATTGAATCGGTCATATCGATTTGAAAAAATTTCAATTCAAGTGGTTTGAAAAAAACATCAAACTAAACTAAATCAAATCAATAAAATTAAGTTTGGTGGATTTTAAAGGTGGTAAAAATTGACCCAACCCAATTATCATTTTAACCAATCATAACTCAACCATTTAAATAATGGGTTAAGATGAATTGGGTTTTAAATTGACCCACTAAAATTTGAGTTGGGTTGGGTCAAACCCAACCTAAATTGGTGTCAAAACTACCTAGTTTTATGGGTGGGGTAAATATGGATTTCACAAATTTCAGCAAAAATTACAAAATGACCCTAAATAATTTCAAAATTTACAAAACGTCCCTGAACCATAGTATTTGAGGACTAAAATGAAAATGATAAAAACAATTTGGGGTCAAATTGTAATTTTAAAAAATATTAGAAAAATGGTAAAATTACAAATTAGTTCTAAATTTGGAAAATGAATGCATTTTAGTCCAACAAAACCTTACGTTCAATAGGAGAAGATGAATTTCACAAATTTTTGCAAAATTACATAATGCCCCCAAATGTTTTCAAAATTTATAAAAACATCTCTAGATCATATATTTGAGGACTAAAATGAAAATTTCAAAAATGTTTGGGGTCAAAATATATTTTTGAAAAATATTAAAAAAAGATGAAAATTATAGACTAGTCCAATATCAGAAGAAAGAATACAATTTAGTCCTAAATTTGAATAATTTTAAAATTATTCTCATTGATTAGTTTACAAATTAATACTTTAAGATGAGTTCATGGGTTGAGTTGGGTCAACCCTTGATTCTATGGGTTCATGACCCACCCATGACCCATTTAACAAATATAAAATGGGTCAATGACCCCTTTTTTTTTTGTCCAAAGTCCTATTTTGGTCCCCCAGTTATGCTCGGTGTTTCAAATTGGTCCCCCAATTATTTTTCGTTCCATATTGGTCCCCCAGTTATGCAAAATTTGGCAAAGTTGGTCCTCAACGTTTTCCATCCAAAATTTCTGTTAAAAAGTAAGAAAAAATTAACTTAATCTCCCAAAAGTTTTATTATTTTGCATTAAAGTCCTTTTTCCTTTAATAATAAAATCAAAACATAAGAAAAAGAAAGAAATGGGGGGTTTTAATAGATTTTCCCCCAAAATCAAAAGAAAAAGTGCAGAAGGAAGAAAAACAACGCCGTCCACAACACCGCAACCCTAACATTCCTCCGATTTGCCACCTCCGTCGGCCACCGCAGCTCTACGTCGCCGATTAGTACAAGCCCCAAAATCACGATTAGTACAAGCGAATGTTATATGGTGACAAGATCTCCACCCCAAACTCTGCAATCTCATTCTCATAAACCTTCACTCTCCCCCTCACCACATAACCTGTCTCTTTCGCCTCGAATTTCAGCTTGTACTTCCCTGCAGGACAACCCCACCTATTTATATATATACTCATATACATGAATTAATTAGAAATCATTTTCATAGATCATTATTTATTAGATTTTAATTAATTAGAACAAGAAATTGATAATGATACGACAGACTCACTCACTTGGGCCATGAGTGGATACCAAGCTCTGATAATCGCGATTTTCATATCGAGCCGCCGACGACGTAGAGCTGCGGTGATCGACAGAGGTTGCAAATCGGAGGAATGTTAGGGTTGCGGTGCTGTGGACGGTGTCGGCGTTGTTTTTCTTCCTTATGGACTTTTCCTTTTGATTTTCGGGGGAAATCTATTAAAACTCCCCATTTCTTTCTTTTTCTTACGTTTTGATCCTGTTATTAAAGGAAAAGAACTTTAATGCAAAATAATAAAACTTTTGGGAGATTAAGTTAATTTTTTCTTACTTTTTAACAGAAATTTTAGATTGAAAATGTTAAGGGACCAACTTTGCCAAATTTTGCATAACTGGGGGACCAATATGGAACGAAAAATAACTGGGGGACTAATTTGGAACACTAAACATAACTGGAGGACCAAAATAGGACTTTGGCCTTTAAACAAAGTTGAATCTAAAACGAAAGACAATTAATTTTAGTGATTGTTGAGTGACCGATAAATTTGGGAAGTGGTTTTCGATTGGAAAAATCGTCGAAATTAAAACGTAAGTCAAACACCTATTATTCCGGTAGATTAATCAAGATTAATTGCTAATACGTTGAATATAATTGAACGAAAAATTAGGAAATCAATTCATTATGTGAGAGTCAATCATGTGTTATTTATCTTATTATAATTATGTTAGAGCCACTCATGTATGGTATGGCAACCAATTCATTCAAATTTAAATTCAGTATGGTATGACTGAATTCTTGACAATCAAGTTTAATTTCAAATTTAAATTCATTGGTAATCAAGTCATATTCTTTGGCAATTAAGTCATATTTTTTGGCAATCAAGTTGGCCGAATATTAAATGAATTCACCTACTATGACGATTTGTATAAGGTAACTGGATATATTATCGTTTGATTGACTCTAATATTGGGGATAGATATAAAATAATAAACATATTAATTTGGTGATAGCCATTGCAAAGAAATGTATGTAATGGAGCTAATAATCACGTTTGTTTCAGCACTTACAAAGTCAGATCGACAGAATCACGCAATTTATGAATCAATCATAAATAATTAATTAATTAGAATTAATTATGTATTTATACGATTTAATTGGATACACTTTTTGATATAGTGTATATCATAATTTATTGATAAGTGTATTTTTTGGGTACATTCACATGTATACTAATTTGTTTAATTACAAATATGTGTCATGATGTCGTTAATTTTTTATTTGATTTGATTGAAAAACGTAATCAATGAATCATTTATACTTAAAATTGGTTAAAATCTTGAACGATTATAATGATGATCTTTTAATTATTACTTGCATAATTTTAATTATATGATTAATGTTAATATTCACGATGGAATCCCACAATTACCCGCTAATTATTAGAGCTGATTACCATATGGAACTATATATAACATTCTCAACTCTTCATTCTGATATACATTTGAGTAGGTTCGGTTTCATAGCTGCGATAAAAAATATCAAATCTTCAAGTTTGTACTGTTCAATTATGTAGTATAGTATTATCAACGAGTCGATTGTCATTTATATTATTAGTATGTGATATATATCAATATAAAGTTTTAGTATTTAAAACTCACGAATTAGGTTATATAATTTATTCAATGATAATATATATATATATACTACAAGCAAAGTAAGCAGACACGATGGACAAGCAATTTCTTAATGGGTATGGAATCTGCCATACAATTATGTGAATGATCATGTCAAACATCGATGTAGACGAATTGTGTGCTCTCTGTGTTGTTTCAAAAAATTGAAATGATAGCATTAACGATGATGCTTTCATCGACTACTACAATAAGGAGTACAAGGTGAGTTTATGTCCACAAAATACCAACTCATATTACAGTTAATATTTGAGTAATCAAATTTAATTAGAAAAAGATAATTAAATTATATGCTCATTTCTTATTTGAATTGTCGTACGTTGATTGATGATATGTCCAAGACCACAAGTGATGATATGTCCAAGACCACAAGTGACGGTATTACTGATAGTTAAGAGGAACGACCATACTTAATGGATGTTGACGTGTACGCGGTCGAGCTGCAAAAGAATAATCCATAAGAAGATTAATAATAATATTGCAACTTATATAAGTGACTCATATTTTATGGCTTATTGTATTTGAATGTTGATTTAAATAAGTTGTTGTTACCGATGATATGTTAAATAGGAAATCGTTGTTACCTTTGTTTTGTCTTTATGCGATAATGAATAATATGTCTTCCTTTGATACTTTAAGTGTTGTTATATTCAACCACAGTCCTCAGAGTATTCAATCTTAATATTTATAGTTGTAATTAGTCACGTAATATAAGAATATATCATTTGAGTATGTCATAATAGATCACAACAATTAAGAATAGATTGTAATTCATAAGTAGATGATAATGCACACCGTAATTTCTCAGTTCAAAGTTTGTGTTTGTCTACCACACAATTGTCATGTACAAATGGACATATATATAAATATACATATATTGTTAGATTATATTTTATTTTGTGATATACATGTAATAAAATCATAACGGGTATTATAATACCATGCAATTAGAAATAAAAGCGATGATGTACGTATATGAGTTGAGTAAGTAAAATCATAACAAGTTGTCATCACACATTTTAATAAATATTTTAATTTGTAGGAATTCAAGATGATGACCGTAAGTAAAACCAAGGGACAACCTGCAATTAAATTCGGTAAAAGTTACACGTTCAATAGTTAATTCATTAAATAATACATATTTACGTATATTGTTATATACCATAAAATTAAGTTAGATATTTTAATGACAATACCAAAATATAATACACGGCATTGTCCCTTGATAATACGTATGGTATAGTATATAGATTTATAATAAGCGATTTATTAATTTAATGATTCGAATTACTGTATATACTCAAGTCCTATTTATTATCAATATCACCAACTTTGGTACTTCATTAAGCATAGGACACAAATCTAATTCTAAGAGAGCTTGGGTTAATATTTGGGAGCTTTAATAAATACTTTATCAATGAACTAGTCTTCAAAAAGGTTTATTGTTAACATACCAACCATAACAAAATTAAAATCCTTCCTTTCCAATACTAACCATGATGTACAAGTCAAACTCTTTACTTCTTAAACAAAATTCTCCATAACTTTATAGAAACTCATTTAGTTTAAGGGAACCATCAAAATCATTCATAGGACCAATTTGCAAACTTTAAAGTTTTACTCCAAAATATCAAATTCCAAAATACACTCTCTAACTTCAAATTGGTTGAATAGAAACCATTATTATCATCAAACAAACTCATCTAAACCATTAATTTTAAGAAAACAAAGAGATTGGTTAAAAACCCCGATTACAGTTTTACCAAATTTTCGTCACTTTTGAACCCTAGATTTCAAACAATCCCAAAACTCAACTTTATGGAGTTTTAATAGCTTGTAGAGGTACCCAACATGATATACTATCATCAAATGGTCCATTCCAACAAAAAACATCAAGAAAAATGAAGAATTTGATGATTTTCGAGTATACCTTCATTTTGACCGAAAATGATGTTTGGAGTTATTTACTCAAACTTGTGTGGCTTCTAAAATGGCTATGGAGGTTGGGGGAATGACGTGTGAAGCTCAATGATTAAGCTAACATCAAGGAATTTGAGTTATATTAGCAAAAATTCATACCACCAAGAGAGAATGATCAAAAGAGATGAAAAGAAAGCAAAACTTCACCAAGAGAAGATGAGAAGAGGAGGGATGACGGTGGTGGCTGAACGGTGGTTGGCGGCGGCTTTCGGTTGGCCGGAAGTGGTCATCAGTAGTGGTAGTGGTGGTGGACGGCAACTGGTGTTGAGAATGAGAGAGAATGGGTGAGACGAGAGAGAGAGAGAGAGAGAGAGAGAGAGAGAGAGTCGGTTGGGTCTTAAAAAAAAGTTGTGGGAATGATTCTGAAGTTTCTAGATGGAACAACTATTATGGTATAAAACTTCATAGGCTAAAATAACCATTCAACCCCAGAAAAACATACTTCTTTCAAAATAGTCCTTAAAAAAAGAACAAAATTTTAAAACAAAACTTTTCAACAAACTTTATATGGTTGGATTCGTTACGGAGAGTACATTTCAAACATGCGGTTTGTTTTTTGAAAATTCTATCCCTATCTATTACCGTTTCTTACTCAAAAGTATTCTATTACAGTATCAAAATAAGAAGTCAAATATAATTTTAAACTCTGTTTGCTCCCAAAATTTAACCACAAGCTCAAAATAAGTTCTAGATTCACTATATAATCTCATTTCAATCAAAATATTAAGTCTACTATATCTAAAATATCTGGGGGGATATTACATAAACTGTCGTAGTTACATCCTACGATAGATATGCGGTAGATATGTTCATTATATACCCCGTTTTACATATACGTAGTAATATTAGTCTGTTGTTTGGTTTGGTTGTCGTAGCCGTGCAAGGTTTTAGGGGAGTCAATACACTGGTGTTGTCAATTTTTGAAAGACTCAAATTTTCAAGCAACACATGTGTACTCTTTAACAGTTCAACACAATGTAAGTTGTATACAGTGATGTAACATTATTTGCGGTTTCATAGTCTAAGACCCTTTATATAGATCAGTGTGTAATGTGTAGAATATTATTGGTTTTATGTTTAGGTCATTCAGGATCCCATTCAACACACAACAAAGAAAACGTAGGACCATTACAAAAGAATAATGATAACATTAATGGTACAAATGGCATCTGTTTTGTATATCACATTAGTTGGCTGTCTAATTAATAGGATGTAATGGTTTGATTTAGTCGTTTCCTCCCGTGTGTAGACAGAGTAATGCATTGTTAGGTCGTGGTGTTTAGACATACAAGTTGTAGTCATATTTATATTCATAAATTGGATTATAATTGATGGTCAATATGGTTTCGTATCAAGATACTTCCTTGTATGATATTGATCATTTTGATCGTAAAATAAGTAGTAATGAGATTCGATTGTCACTACAAAAAAACCGGAATTTAGCGACGGTTTAGAGTCGGGTTTAGCGACGGTTCTGACCGTCGGCAGAGATCTAGCGACGGTTGCTGAAACCGTCGTTAAACACAGCGTCGGGAGCCTTTTAGCGACGGTTTTATCAACCGTAGGGATGACTGTCGCTAGATAAATCTTAGCGACGGTTGTGACCGTCGCTAGACTCAGCCAAATTCGCTCTCCCTAAACTTATTTGGCGACGGTTATGAGCGTCGCTGGATGCCGACGGTTATAAGCGTCGCTAAAACAAGGTAAATTCCGATCTCCCTACTTGATTTAGCGACGCTTATAACCGTCACCATCTAGCGACGCCTATAACCGTCGTTAAAACAAATCGGATTTTGTCTCCCAATCATATCTAGCGACGCTTATAACCGTCGCTAAAACAAGACAGATTTCGCTCTCCTCAATCATATCTAGCGACGCTTATAACCGTGGCTAGAAATATTCTTATTTTTTTTTTATAAATTCCAATAAAATTAAAATTAAAATTAACCTAAAATTAATTTTAAATTGAAATCAACTTTACAAAAGATAAATTGACATCAATCTTGAAAATTTCATAAAATACCAAATTTATGTTATTAAAATTAAAACATTACAAAAGTCATAACATATATATGGCAAAGCGTCATCCTAACAACATCACAAACGTATATATGCATAATCATCCTAACAATTAAATATCAAAGTGATTTCAAAATATTATATGTTCACAGTGGCGACGGGTCATGACTAGCTCCAGATGATGGTCTATTTTCTCTTGGTGATGCTTCTGTGCTGCCTACATCAGGTGGCTGTAAAAAAATTTGAAAAATTGTAAGAATACATAAATATATATATATATATAATTACTATAGCATATCAATCATTGAAAAGATAAATACTTACTAGACCAAGAAGCGAGGAAGGAATCTTAAGTCCCATATGCTCAACTAGATACTTAAGTATGCCATCTGTTCGAGCTTGCTCACGAGCTCTTTCAATTTGCTCACGAGCTCTCTCAGCTTGCTCACGAGCTTTCTCAGCTTCTCTCTCAGCTTGCTCACGAGCTCTCTCAGCTTGCTCAAGAGCTCTCTCAGCTTGTTCACGAGCTCTCTCAGCTTCTAATATTTCAAGCTTTTGTTGCATTGAAGCTAACTCAGATCTCATAGAAGCATTATTTGAAGTTTCACCAATACCAAAACTTGAGTTATGGAAACGGAAAACTTTTGAGGGACATGGCCCCGTTCCCAAACCACGCACTCTTCCAGAATGTTCTTTTCCAAGAACTTGACCAAGTGCATCATTTGATGAAACTATAGGAGTGTATGATGGTTGAGATTGTTGTTCAGCAAGCTTCTCTTCAATTTTTTCCTAAAAAGAAATTGTAATGTTAAACCTTAAAGAGGCTGCAATAAGCAAATAATGAAATTAGACAACATGTTAACCAACTAACTTAAACACATTACATCCTGACATCATGACTAATTGAACAGTCAAAACCAAAGGCAGCAACGTGTTTAAATTGTAATCCAACTAATAGGATAATGTTCATTCCACTACACATACGGTACACACACATGAATGATAATGTTCATTCCCAGCTTCCTCATCACATCACAATATTAACAAATGATTATACTCCTAATTAATTAATTAATTAAGTCAGCAACACCAAATTAAAGTGTATTTGTTGACTTGAACATCACCCATCAGAATGTGAAATCCCAAATGCATCGAAGAAATTGAATTATTCACCAAGTCACCCACTCCACTCAATACTATATAGCTAAATACTACTAATTCAAATATCAATCTCGATCGATCGGGTGACAGATTCCCTCTCTATATATATAAATTCACATTATCCCTATACATATATGATTTAGCCCTTACCACTATTGCTCGTGTCTCCTCGTTCGCATAGCTCCCATCTTTTCTCTTTTAAGCATTTATATAAACTTCCGCACGACCCACCTTTTCACCCCCTCGTTCCGTCTCCTATAAAACAAATATAAAATTAGAAATAAATTAACATCTTAGTTAAAACTAAAGCACTAAGTCAAAATTAAAGNAAACCATCAAACAGTACTCTGACAGACTCCAAAATATAGTTAATCAGGTAAGACCCCTTGGTACTGAATTCACTGATTCTCAGATAGTTGAAAAACTTCTTGTTACTGTGCCTGAACGTTTTGAAGCAACAATAACCACCCTAGAAAATACTAAGGACTTGTCCAATATCACCTTGGCAGAGTTATTGAATGCATTACAGGCACAAGAACAAAGAAGAATTATGAGAGAAGACAAAGTTGTTGAGGGGGCATTGATGGCAAAACATCAAAATGGTGGTAAGGGAAATTACCCTCCTTGTAAGCACTGTGGCAAAAAGGGTCATCATCCTAATAAGTGTTGGAGGAGACCAGATGCAAAGTGCAACAAATGAAATCAGCTTGGACACGAAGAGGTGATTTGTAAAAATCAACCTGATGAACATGCACAAGTTATGGAAGAAGAGGAGGAGGATCATCTCTTTACAGCCTCATGTTTCCCAAAAGACAATAGTTTTGGTGATTATTGGTTAATTGGTAGTGGTTGTACCAATCACATGTCTCATGATAAGACCCTCTTCAAGGAATTAAAGCCAACAACAATCAACAAAGTTATAACTGGCAATGGTGAATCTATTACTATCAAAGGTGTTGGAACCATAGCCATTCCAACTTATTCAGGTACAAAGACAATTTCTAATGTGTTATATGTATCTGGAATTAGCATCAACTTGTTTAGTGTTGGCCAACTTTTGGAAAATGATTTTAGGGTGGTCTTTGAAAAGAAGTGTTGTATAATCAAGGACCCTAATGACCAAGAGTTGATAAAAGTAAACATGAGAAGCAAAAGTTTTTCATGAAATCCACTTGAGGAGGAGAAAACTATATCTTATTTGGTCAAGGAACAAAATGATCAAAAACAGATTATTGAAATCAAGGAGGAGTTGCCCACCATTGATAGACAACAAAAACGTCACAAAAAAGGAACTTCATTGGAGAAAGATGCGTGTTTCGAAAAAAGCTCAATGCTAATGGCTTAATCAACAAACACAAGGCAAGTCGTATGGTGAAAGATTCTTCTCCAATTCATGCACAAAAAAGTAATGAAGGTGGTGTTGATATAATTTTCAAGTCCAATAATAAAGACCAGCTTGCTGATTTGCTTACCAAGTCTTTACAAGTTAACAAGGTTGTGAAAAATTTGAAGCTTGCAGCAACTGGAGCAAGGAGAAGTGTTGAGATTTTCCTCCAGTAGCTGCACGTCAGGTTTTTAGGAATTAATTGCATTTTGAATTATTAGAATTAGATTTGATTTAGTCAAGATTGTTTCCTATTTTGTTGCATTATATTTTCTGATTTAGTGGGATGTTATTCACTAGCTAGTAGTTGCTAATTTTTAGGGATTTAGTATTTCCTTTTCCATTTATTGTAATTGGTTAATGTCTTTAAATATCCTTGATGAAGATTGAATAAAATGAATAATCCTGATTTTTTTTTTCAGCCGTATCTTCTCTCTTTCTTGCTCTCGGTTTTCTTTTCTTTTTTAAAAAAACTAACAAAGAAGACTAGACATCCACAATGATACATATCACAAGAGTGAAGTGGTATAAGGAGCAAATGACTCATACGTGTGCTGGAAGTAACAAAGACGTGGCAAGCAAAATGTGAGGCTATCATGTTAATCACCTTGCACTAGAGGACAAAAGTTGTTAGCTAGAGGGATCAAGTCTGTTAGCATTTTCTGTTGCATCTCTTTTATTATATAAGGAGCATAATGGTGTAGGAGAAAGTTAAGCAATATGATAGAAAGACCTTGGTCTTGGAGTTAGCACAGACTCGAATATGTGCCTCCTGTTGTACAATTTCCACTCTAGTACGAAATTGTACTGTACTAAAATGGAAGAAGAAAGGCAAAATGAAGAGACAGAGAACGAACTAAAATGGAAGAATGCAAAACAATTTCATACTAGAGTGGAAATTGTATAGCAGGAGGCACATATTCGAGTCTGTGCTAACTCCAAGACCAAGGTCTTTCTATCATATTGCTTAACTTTCTCCTACACCATTATGCTCCTTATATAAAAAAAAGAGATGCAACAGAAAATGCTAACAGACTTGATCCCTCTAGCTAACAACTTTTGTCCTTTAGTGCAAGGTGATTAACATGATAGCCTCACATTTTGCTTGCCACATCTTTGTTACTTTCAGCACACCTATGAGTCATTTGCTCCTTATACCACTTCACTCTTGTGATATGTATCATTATCCACCCCTACAAAATCAACCTTGTCCTCAAGGTTGAAAATCAAGGACAAGAAAAACTGCACCACTTCAATTAACATTATATAGAGACCAGCCCAAAACCATGTAGCAGTAGCAGTATAGACAAAAACATCTAATAAGTTGATTCTGCAGCACTCAAGAAACTTCATTTTGTAATGCAGTTGATCATGAAATATTTTGCCTCCAGGATCAAAAATAAAGATGACTTTGCTTCCTTTAGCATGAAAGTTTCTAGGACTCGCAAATGTTGTTCTCACTGGCCGCAGCAAATGTGAAATATCATACATGAAACCAGCAAGAGAGCCTCCTGGACCATAAACCATAATGATCTTCTTTTCAAAAGTCAAAGGATCAACTAGTAAAGGCCCTACTGTCATCATAGCTACCCCCACTATGGCTTCATATTGCTTATTAAGAAATGCATAACACCTCCATGCATGCTCAAATTTGTGAATGAGTGTTGGCCCCACCACAACCATCTTAACCCTTTCGTCAATTACATTAGGAAATGGAGTCAATGCATCACCAATTTTATGTTTCTCCCAGATGGACTTTGAGCATGAGAATTTGGCTTTTAGTTTTTTATTTCTTTGATCCTCAACAGTGGCCCCAACCTCCTTTTGTTCCAAGCAGGGGTGAATGGATAAACAAAACACACCTTCAATTTTCGGCCCATCGCAACACTTACAAATAATCACAGTGCATTTCATTCTAGACATTGCAACAACGATCTGAGATTCAAATTTGGAAATGGAATTCGCGCACTTGTAATCAGTATAAGCAAGCTTAATAACGAAAAAATGAGTTGTTAATGGCCATAACAATTGCCTTGAAATACCGGGATCAAATATAAAGATTAGTTCATCAACCATGTTGCTAGAGTAAAAGCGTATAGCATCAGTAACGGAAAACTCTGACTGCAGCTCATGTCGTGTCCCAAGTTTAGATATAGCTAAGAATGCAAAACAATTGTATTGGCATGACACAGCAGATGCATATGAAGGATCGAAATATAGAGGACAGAGTACCTCGAATTTCGGGCCATCCAAACGAAACTCAGTAGGGAGCAAAAAGATATAAACATCAGAACTGAATCTGAAAGTGCAATCGACACTAGGTTTTACCACTAGATCACGAAACAGCGCATCAACATCAAGATCGGTTATAGCATCAGGTGTGGCCTGGTGACAGATTTAGAAGCGATTTCTTCAACATCTGCATCGGTGCCACACAACACACNAAACATGCTAATAATATGATAACAACATAATTCATCTCTATAAATTAATCAAGAAACACATATGTTCAAATAACATATAAATAAAATGATTGGCCCTAGGGCACAATCTCCATCAGTATCTTCTCTCTTTCTTGCTCTCGGTTTTCTTTTCTTTTTTAAAAAAACTAACAAAGAAGACTAGACATCCACAATGATACATATCACAAGAGTGAAGTGGTATAAGGAGCAAATGACTTATAGGTGTGCTGGAAGTAACAAAGACGTGGCAAGCAAAATGTGAGGCTATCATGTTAATCACCTTGCACTAGAGGACAAAAGTTGTTAGCTAGAGGGATCAAGTCTATTAGCATTTTTTGTTGCATCTCTTTTATTATATAAGGAGCATAATGGTGTAGGAGAAAGTTAAGCAATATGATAGAAAGACCTTGGTCTTGGAGTTAGCACAGACTCGAATATGTGCCTCCTGTTGTACAATTTCCACTCTAGTACGAAATTGTACTGTACTAAAATGGAAGAAGAAAGGCAAAATGAAGAGACAGAGAACGGACTAAAATGGAAGAATGCAAAACAATTTCGTACTAGAGTGGAAATTGTACAGCAGGAGGCACATATTCGAGTCTGTGCTAACTCCAAGACCAAGGTCTTTCTATCATATTGCTTAATTTTCTCCTACACCATTATGCTCCTTATATAAAAAAAGAGATGCAACAGAAAATGCTAACAGACTTGATCCCTCTAACTAACAACTTTTGTCCTCTAGTGAAAGGTGATTAACATGATAGCCTCACATTTTGCTTGCCACGTCTTTGTTACTTCCAGCACACCTATGAGTCATTTGCTCCTTATACCACTTCACTCTTGTGATATGTATCATTATCCACCCCTACAAAATCAACCTTGTCCTCAAGGTTGAAAATCAAGGACAAGAAAAACTGCACCACTTCAATTAACATTATATAGAGACCAGCCCAAAACCATGTAGCAGTAGCAGTATAGACAAAAACATCTAATAAGTTGATTCTGCAGCACTCAAGAAACTTCATTTTGTAATGCAGTTGATCATGAAATATTTTGCCTCCAGGATCAAAAATAAAGATGACTTTGCTTCCTTTAGCATGAAAATTTCTAGGACTCGCAAATGTTGTTCTCACTGGCCGCAGCAAATGTGAAATATCATACATGAAACGAGCAAGAGAGCCTCCTGGACCATAAACCATAATGATCTTCTTTTCACAAGTCAAAGGATCAACTAGTAAAGGCCCTACTGTCATCATAGCTACCCCCACTATGGCTTCATATTGCTTATTAAGAAATGCATAACACCTCCATGCATGCTCAAATTTGTGAATGATCAGTGTTGGCCCCACCACAACCATCTCAACCCTTTCGTCAATTACATTAGGAAATGGAGTCAATGCATCACCAATTTTATGTTTCTCCCAGATGGACTTTGAGCATGAGAATTTGGCTTTTAGTTTTTTATTTCTTTGATCCTCAACAGTGGCCCCAACCTCCTTTTGTTCCAAGCAGGGGTGAATGGATAAACAAAACACACCTTCAATTTTCGGCCCATCGCAACACTTACAAATAATCACAGTGCATTTCATTCTAGACATTGCAACAACGATCTGAGATTCAAATTTGGAAATGGAATTCGCGCACTTGTAATCAGTATAAGCAAGCTTAATAACCAAAAAATGAGTTGTCAATGGCCATAACAATTGCCTTGAAATACCGGGATCAAATATAAAGATTAGTTCATCAACCATGTTGGTAGAGTAAAAGCGTATAGCATCAGTAACGGAAAACTCTGACTGCAGCTCATGTCGTGTCCCAAGTTTAGATATAGCTAAGAATGCAAAACAATTGTATTGGCATGACACAGCAGATGCATATGAAGGATCGAAATATAGAGGACAGAGTACCTCGAATTTCGGGCCATCCAAACGAAACTCAGTAGGGAGCAAAAAGATATAAACATCAGAACTGAATCCGAAAGTGCAATCGACACTAGGTTTTACCACTGGATCACGAAACAGCGCATCAACATCAAGATCGGTTATAGCATCAGGTGTGGTGACAGATTTAGAAGCGATTTCTTCAACATCTGCATCGGTGCCACACAACACACGCAATTCCGAAAACTCACAATCGATACCAGTCGATGCTTGAATCAGATCGAGATCCTCTGTTTCGTCTTCTATTTGCGTTTGAGGCTCTGATTCAGGTTTGAATTGATCATGTAATATGGAAACGCGATCGTCCGTGCCGATGAAATCTGCAGAATGTGTAGCCGTCGTTCCAAGAATTCCAACCGCGTCGTCATTAGCATTGTCCAATTTCTCTGTTTCAACTCCAGCCAAAACGGAAATGTGCGATGCCGCAATTGCCGTTTCTTGAACTTCATCGTCGTCGTTATCAACATCAACATAAAATTTCTCTGTGTCGCGTTCGGCCACGAGCCCTTCAACCGGTGACGGCGCTCCAAAAACGCGATCTAAACGAGACCAAACAAAATGATCCTCAACGAGCTTGGCGAGATCAGACCACAAAGTGAAAGCTTGTTGTGTTTGCATCATCTGAAACCAAGATACGGCCGATCCTTCCATACTTGCAGCAGCTAGAGCAAGACATTGGACTTCCGGTGTGTCGAAATAGGCGAAAAATTGCTCCACCCTGAACAGCCAGTAAAAAGGACCCGAACCATCAAACTTTGGAAAATCAAGCGGCTGAGACGCGAAGATTCCAGCCCACTTCAATTAACATTATATAGAGAACAGCCCAAAACCATGTAGCAGTAGCAGTATAGACAAAAACATCTAATAAGTTGATTCTGCAGCACGCAAGAAACTTCATTTTGTAATGCTAATTTTGATCATGCTAACAGACTTGATCCTCTAGCTAACAACTTTTGTCCTCTAGTGCAAGGTGATTAACATGATAGCCTCACATTTTGCTTGCCACGTCTTTGTTACTTCCAGCACACCTATGAGTCATTTGCTCCTTATACCACTTCACTCTTGTGATATGTATCACACAACTACTCTATGAGGCCAACTTATATAATATTCAAGGAGTAAGTAAGATAATATTGAAGTATTTCTCTACTCGCTAAAATAGTAAAATTACATGCTCTGACAACTAAGGATGATGATAATGGTTTTCAATTCCTCTTACTCTTTGGTTTTTAGGTGGAATTCCAAATATGAAATGGTGTATTACTCCTCTGACTATTCTCTTTGCAAGGTTTGCGATTTTGGTTCTTGAATCCGCTTCCGTTTACTCTCCTTTAAGTGATTTTAGTTGCACTGCCTATTTTCTTTTTTGTGACTTTTTCAATTGTGAGTTTATAGTCTATTAACATGACTTTTTCAAATATCTATTAAAGGTTTACAAATTTATAAGCGACTGATATTTTTCTATTTGGGATTTTATGCCAACAGGTGGTTATTGAAGAGCAATATAGGATGCTTTCTCCTCAATTGAGTTAATGGCTGGAAACTTTGTAGGTTTAGAATGTCAAATTTTTATAAATTTATTTTTCTGTCTACTTCATCTCCAGATTTCATAGGGTTAGAGATATGGCTGCAAACAAGGTACTGTTAAATTCAGTATCACCATTAGATCCACTTCCCAAACTTTTGTGATCCTCTCTCAGTTGGCTAGAGTTGTTGCTGTCGAGGTCACTGGTGGGCCTAAAATTCTGTTCCACCCTGCAAGAGAGGCATAGCAAAATTCTTAAGATTTTATATATTGTAAAACATTATACTTATAAGTATGTAATATGTATTTTAAGTAATTCATTCTTCATTTAATTCCCTTTATCTCTTCAATTAATTTCATTCCCCTCCTTAATTTCCAAACTATTCTGTGTGATGAAGTGGGAATTTTACAGAAGAAGAATTTGAATATTGGACTGTCATTTCTTCGGTGTTTGAAGTGGGAATTTCTTATAGCATATATTGGTCTCCTGCTGATATATAAAATATTTATTATAGCATATGACTTACCTCTCTTTCATTCCTTTTACTGATTGGGAATTTCTATATTTTTTTCCCATATTGCTCACATCTAAACTTTTTGACAGAAAAAGTGGAAGATGCAGAGGATTTCGATTTGTTCTGAATTAGTTCCATATATTTGTTCTGATCACTATATTAGTTCTGAATTATTTGATGATGAAATTAATTCACTTTAGTATGGATTTTTTTATTTGAATCTGTGTGATTAAACCTTTGTTTAGTACTTGTGTGGATGTGTTGGTGCTTAATTCTTTTGAGTTGGGCTTCTGCATCAGTTATATATATATATATATATGTATATATTTATTTTGCTTGAGTCATTATTGGTTTCTTTCTCCCATCAATACTGAATTTAACAACCTCATGGTCAAAAAATGTCAAGTGACTGCTTCATTTTCAAAGTCATATTAGTACCAAAATTCTGACAGCCTGATTTAATTCTCTGACCAGTTTTAATTATAATGAAGATTATATTCCAATTTATTTCATTGATAATAGGCCCAATAATTAGGAGGCCCAATTGGCAGAAGAGGCCCTTGGCCCAATGATTCACCTCCCATATCACTCAAAATATCTCCTCTACAATCAAGGAAGTTGGTTTGTTGGGGACTCTCCTCAATAAGCCTATAAATACAAGGTGGTAACCCTATGAAAGGTACGTAACTCATTACTCACACGCTACTCATGCTAGCTCATACTCTTACTAACTTAAGCTTCGGAGGTGAATCACAGGGGAACCCCCCTGTGGTTCATTGTCTTGCAGGAAAATCTTGCAGCGAACCGGGAAACGACCCCCGGCCAAATCCTGGTTCATCACTGGCGCCGTCTGTGGGGAACAAATCAAAAGCTTTGTTCCTCTAAAAATTTTGAGCAAGGAAAAGATGGAGAAATTATTCGATCCAGGGAGTAAATAATAACTCTCAAGCTTACTGGCCTTTGCTATGAATTTATTTAGCATCATTATTATTATTATTATTATAATTACCAAGTTCATTATCATGATTTATTAACAAAAAAAAATAAAAAAAAATTAAAAAAAAAAAGGGAAAAAAGGGATTCTAATTCGCAGGAAGAAGAACCCTTACTGGACGCCGCACAAACACACAGCCATGGCCTTGAATGCACGACGTCGACCACGGAGCTCCTCCCCCTCATCGTCCGTCGCTTCCGCCACGGTCCTGCCACCGAACGCCGCAGACTCCATCGCCGGTCAGCTCTGGAGAAACGGCGCACGCGACGCTGCACACGGCTTCGTCTCCACGGAGCTTTTTTCTCTGATTCGTCCGCGCCACTAGCCCAGCCACCACCGGTCCTGTCTCCGCCGCCAAAAGTCGCAGACACTGTCGTCGGCCGGATCTGGAGGACCACCGGCAGTGCACACTGAGTTTAAACTTCCGATTTCACGAACCCAGCAAACGTCGAGTTGCTCGCGAACCCAGATTTCCGCCGTGAACCACCGCCCTCCGTTGATGAACGCCGGCGACGGTCACGAACCTGCAGCAAAAAACGATCTCCGTTCACGAACCAAGCAACTTCGTCTTCTTCGTCGAGTTCGTGCGTGTGCAGTAGCGTGAATGATTAAACTATAAGCCCTTTTGTAATTTGGCCCAAATTGCAGGAAGGTCCTCCTTTGAAATTTGCTGAAATTCCAAAATAGCCCCCACCTATTCTCGTGACTCCGCCGCTGTTCCACGATTCGGAGACTCCGCCGCTGTTCGCGAACTCCACCGCTGTTCCACGATTTGGAAGTCCCGCCGCCGTTCCACAAGTTGGAGGGTCCGCCGTTTAAGGTTCTTGCTCGCGATTTGGAAAACGCCGATAATCGGGTAACCTCTTCCAATTTTTATCTTTAACATTTTTCTGGAAATATGTCTGATCGGTTGCTGTTTCATATTTTGCTGAGATTGGGTTAAGAATATCTAATCATGAACTGAGCTTAGACTAGCCAAATGGAACATCTGATTGTGAACTATGCTAATTAATCAATAATTTTATGCTGAATTTATGATTCTTGCATTCTGGACATAGACTTATGGCTTGGAATTTTTATGCTACTTCACTTGCTGATTTTCAAGTTATCTACACGCTTGGGTCGTATTTATCCTCTTCAAAATAAATTTTGGCATCAATGATTGAATCATGGAGATTAAATTTTTATGTTGGGATGCAAGACATAGTCTCGTATACATGCTTCACTTGAATAAGTACCTTGTTTTGTTGGAAAACAGATTTTATTCTTGATGATTTTTGGCAAGCAAATAGTAAGTGTGACATGTCATAAAAATTGACAGCGGGAGAATTGACTTGGAAGATTAAAACTCTAATGTTATATGTTCTGTTTTACTAGGATGTAAGGGGATTATGGGCTCCACGCATTAACATTGCTTAACATTGCTTAACATTGCTCAACATTGCTCAACATTGCTCCACACATTAAATTTATGATTCTTGCATTGGGACGTAGATTCATGGCTTGGAAATTTTTATTTTACACGCAACTTGCTGACTTTCAAAAAAGTTTAAGATGTTGCATTATGAGTCGTTGTTACTCTATTAATCCCTCGTCAAAATGGGTTTTTGATATCTATGATGGAATCAAAGCAATTAAATTACTCTATTTGACTGATATAGTCTCATATCATGTATTCTTGATGAGCTTCGGCAAGCAAATAGTAAGCGTGGCATGGCATAAAAAATTGATGCAGTAGGAGAATTGGCTTGGAAGATTAAAACTCTAATGTTATATGCTCTGTTTTACTAGGATGTAAAAAGATTGTAGGCTCCACACATTAACATTGCTCAACACTAAATTGCTTGCTAAATTCTTTCATTGCATGCGTATTTTTGATGCATTATAATTGAGGTGCCGCTAACGGCACGGGCGCCCCTGCCACAAACATAGGCGCCGATCGAAGCGTGGACGCCAATATGAACACGGGCGCCGGCATGAGCATGAGTTTACCAGATAAGACCAAAACTTCTAATGATCTCTTTTATCATGATTTCACATCTCTCTTACCATGGTTTCACAATTTGTCATCTTTATCATATGCTTCAGTTATGATAATGAGTCACGATCTACTCTTGTGCTTTTACTTACGGTCAGATCAGGCTTTGCCATTCAAAGCATTCTTGGCTCTCGAGTCACGATATACTTGAACTATCTTGCTCTTAAGCACCTTATCAGAGGTCTCATATTACCGGTTGGCGGTGCTGACTAATCGGAATGCAAAACTAGCTGCCACCAACGGCACGGGCGCCACCGCCGTAAACATAGACGCCAATGGGAACGCGGACGCCGATGTGAATACAGGCGCTACCGCGAACATGGTTTTACAAGATGAGTTCAGCTTCTAAAAATCTCTTTGGTTACGAATTTGCTATTCGCCATTATTTAAATATATGCATGCTTAATTGCTTACCTAATTGCTTACACTCTCATCAACTAATAGTATTATTGTAAACACTGTCTTGGCATTAATATTATGTGATGACTCATCAGCTTCTTTATTTAAGAACTCAGGCACTTCTCAGCACTTGGAAATCCTTACACCGACGTGGGCGTTGTCGTAAGCGTAAGCGCCGCAGTACGCGGGACGCCGCTATGGATATGGGCGCCCCATAAAAATAATTGAGCAATTAAATTCATTTGATAATTTTTGCGTTTTGAACTTTGCAGAAATTCAATAGGGTGAGGCAAAAAAGCCTCCCAACTTGGAGCATTTCATGGAAAGGAGAAGAGTGATATACTCTAAATAAACAATAATGTAAAAAGTTTTGCTGCAAGCATTAATTATTATTCTCAATTCTTTTGCTGGATTCATTTATCATTAAACTAACAGTTTATGCTGAGATTATAGTAGACAGATGTCTAGCCAAAATCGGCGACAAAGCCTCAGACAAATTCGATCCAAACAACTTTCGCATCCTCCTTAAGGAAAACAAAAGTCACGCCTCATCAGGCGCCTGACACACACCAGTCCACAATCGGAGCCTAATTAGGCGCAACTCTACAATTACAAGGCAAAACAAGGCCTTGGCGCCAATTGCACTAAGATTTTATATCAATAAAATCTACTTTCTTTCCTTCAACCGTTAATGAAGTCAGCGCTGCTCGAGGAGACGCCCTCGGCACAGCAGCGAAAAGGCCCTCGAAGGAGCCTTGTGAGTATGGCACTCACTACCATGCGGACCGTCCCTCCCTTGGTTGACTAGTCAAAACTTAGCGTATGATACGCAAAACGCTCGAAGCGTGCCCATCGCGAGGCAGCACCTTAGTGTGCAAACAAACATAGCGATCGAATCGCGAAAATGCAAGTTAAAAACGCGTTGCAACGTAGGGAAAATCAAAGTAAACCAAGCATAAGTTAATAACAAACATGTTAGGGGCACCAGCGCCCAAATATCTTAAAAAATGGCACCCACACCCCACGCGGACATCATCCCTTGGGAGGCTAGCCACAAAAACATGCGCATGTATCAAACATCAACTTTGGGTCCCAGCACCCTCGTGGAAGGCATGGCGTCCTTACCCACGACTACGGGCCATCGCCCTCACAATTAAGTCCCAGCGACTTCATGAAAAACATGGCAACCTAACACAAAGACCGCCAAGGTCTTCAGGAGAATCAAATGGAAACTAAGTCTCAAACCGCCCCAGCGAGGGCGCCAAAATCATGGACGCCGTAAGCCATGAGGCTATGAACATGAAATTCCTCCAAACGGAACAAAGACGCCAACGGCGCCATCAAGAAATCATAAGCGAACGACAACGTCGTTAAGCGAGACTCCCCTCGTGGGGACACAATCTCACTTCTTTCGAAGGGACTAGTGGTAATAACCCAAATATCTGACTATGTCCAAATGACAAAGTTCATGGCAAATGCATAATCAGGCCAAGGAAGCCTTTTAGTAGGCAAGAACGCCCAAATAGCACGACGCCGCTAAGGAGATCAAAACGCATGAGCGCCCAAGCAACAAAGATGCACAGGCAGTGCAAAAGCACATCTTGAATCAATCCTGATCAGGATAAACGCCCAAGCACCAGAAATGGAAGGACAAAGCGCCTCAANAAACTTTTTGACAGAAAAAGTGGAAGATGAAGAGGATTTCGATTTGTTCTGAATTAGTTCCATATATTTGTTCTGATCACTATATTAGTTCTGAATTATTTGATGATGAAATTAATTCACTTTAGTATGGATTTTGTTATTTGAATCTGTGTGATTAAATCTTTGTTTAGTACTTGTGTGGATGTGTTGGTGCTTAATTCTTTTGAGTTGGGCTTCTGCATCAGTTATATATATATATATATGTATATATTTATTTTGCTTGAGTCATTATTGGTTTCTTTCTTCCATCAATACTGACTTTAACAACCTCATGGTCAAAAAATGTCAAGTGACTGCTTCATTTTCAAAGTCATATTAGTACCAAAANTAGCTCATACTCTTACTAACTTAAGCTTCGGAGGTGAATCACAGGGGAACCCCCCTGTGGTTCATTGTCTTGCAGGAAAATCTTGCAGCGAACCGGGAAACGACCCTCGGCCAAATCCTGGTTCATCATTCATCTTATATTGCAACATTTTTTCTCTGGTTCATTACCGTCAAAGAACAAAATCAGGCTGTCAGAATTTTAACATACATGATATATGGATGTGACATCAACCAAATCTTATCAGAAGTTAATTCAGATCAAGTAGAAAAAGAATTCATTATAAGAATCTTATAGTTCTAAACTTGTCGCATTCAAACATGAAATGAGAGAGATATGACCAATTCATTTGTGTGACAGTAAGATGAGTGGCTTATTTTTAAGACCTAATTTGACTTTGTTTATTGACGGCTCAAATTAGATAAATAAAGTACTCTTTGTGAAAAGCAAGACATAGCTCTGAACTCCTTACGTTTAAATTTGAAATGAGAGAGATATGAAAATATTGAGTAGTTTGAAACTAAAGTAAATTTAAATGGATAAATTTAGGATCAATATAAAACTTCTGAAATATTTAGAAAACTTAATAGAAAAAAATTCTTTTGATGCATATATAGTAGAGTTTAGCTAGCGGGAGCTCCACCCTCCCATTGGCTCATTTTTTTTTCTTTTTTTATTTTGGTCAAAATGCACTTTTTGGTCCCATATATTTTACTCATGTCTCAATTTGGCCTCGTATATTTTTTGTTACACTTTTGGTCTCATATCTTTTGCTCTGGTCTCAATTTGGTCTTGTATCTTTTTTTTTTGTTGCACTTTTGGTCTCATATCTTTTGGCTAGGTTGCAGATTTAATCCCATATATATCTCTTTGCAAAAGGTTTCACATTATGGGACTAACAATGAAACTTTTTGCAAAAAATGAGACCAAATCTGCAATAAAAAAGAAATGGGACTAATTCTGTACTTGAAAGAAAATAAGGAAACCAAAAGTGCAACAAAAAATATAGGTGACCAAATTGAGACTTAAGCAAAAGATATGGAACCAAAAGACTTTGGCTTATTATTTTTATTTTGTAATTTTTTTCTTTTATTTCTGTATTGAGAGAGAAGGGGTGTAGGGGGATAAGAAAGAGAGTATGTCGAGAGTTCTTCTCTCTATAGAACTGCCCTATATTATATACTCTCACATTTTCCATAGAAGTTCTGGCCTATGAAGCACCAACATATCAGAAAAGGAGCCAACAAGAATCTTTAAGTAAAATTCTTTTGAAGTTACCAAATTCATTCTTTTCCTTAAGTTGCTATCTTTTTTTTTTTGGCCTGACTTGTGTTGCTATCTGACTAACTACTAATTGTATTAGACATGACCAGACCCTTATAATTTTCAAGTATGGAAAATTCAAACTATTCATTTTGCTCTATGTTGGTGTCATTGTTGTGACTTATGTCCATGTTTTCTATGTTTATGGCTTAATATTTTATATCTATAATACTCAAATAGGTTCATATCCCTTCTTCATAGTACAACAAAAAAATGTTGAGTCCAGGAAGAATGGATATGGATAAGCGTGTTGACATGCTAAAAGACCCATCAAGGTTGTTGATCACATAAAAAAAAAAAATTGCTTTTTTCAAATTTATCTAGAAATGATTGGAACCACTCATACTCTACTATAAGCCATATTTAAGTTCCCATATGCATTTAATTTAATGTTTATTTGATGGAAATTTCATTGTTGCCTCTCTGGTCATGCATTTAACAATTCCTTAAACAAATCAGTCAAATTCATTATTTTTATTATGAAATCATATACTGATGTCATATGTAAATAATTTTTAATCATACATTCGTCCAATGGCACAGTTAGCAGAATATCTAATCTACAAATTAAGTAATTAACTATTTAAAACTAGAAACTGGGATGGCAACAAAAATAATTTAAACAGGGTTTCTAACCTCTTTAAATTTTCAAAGAAAGGAAATTTGACTTTTCCTCCCAGCGCTTCACTTAACTTAGATATGCAAAGGTTTTAGAACTATCTGGTATTGTAACGAAAACCAGTTTGCATCTCACACAAGAGATGCAGTATTTGACTTAAATTATTGGGAAAACTAATCATTTCATCCCAATATTTTACTCATGTTTTAATTTAGTCCTCACAGTTTTATTTCATTTTTTGAATCAGTCCATATACTTTGTAAACCTTTATTAAACTTTAATCCTTAATTTTTATTTATGTGATAATAATATTTTTCAAAATCTGATATAGGAGAAATAAATATAAAACTAACTCATCGTATACTAATATAAATCAACACTAACAATGTCGATATTAAAGTTTAAGAAAATTTGATATTAGACTTTTATGTTATTATTGATTATTGTAGTTAGCTCTATAAAAATATTTATATGACAAACCTGAACATTTACTAAGTATATTAGTAAAATGACTTGTTTAAAAAAAACTAAAATGATAAGGACTAAATTAAAATTATGGATAAACTTTAGAGACTAAATGATTAATTTTCCTTAAATTGTTTAATTGACTCGATTGGTCCTCAATCATTCTGGTATTACAAGACCTTCCTTCTGTTCTCTTAGTTGCAAAGAAAGCCACTAAACATGGAAAACTATAACGTGCAAGTGTTTTTCCTCTTATTCTCCTTATTCTTAATACCCAGAGTCAACCCATTGGAAAGTATTGTACCAGGACAATCCATCAAAGGTAATCAAACTCTTGTTTCACCAGAAGCATCATTTGAAGTTGGATTCTCCAACATAGGAAATTCAAATAGTCAATATTGGGCCATATGGTATAAGAATATCACTCCAAGAACATATGTATGGGTAGCCAATAGAGATACCCCAATAGGAAACTCCTCAGGAGTTTTAGAACTCACTAATGGAGGAAACATAGTTGTTCTTGATGGCTCAGGAATTAAAGTCTGGTCCTCCAATGCATCAAAAACTTCAGAGAAGCCAGTTTTACAGCTCTTGGATTCTGGGAATCTTGTGGTGATTGATGGGAATGATCAAAATAACCTTATATGGCAGAGCTTTGATTATCCTACTGATACTATGCTTGCAGGGCAGAAAATGAAGGTTGATTTAGTGACGGGTCAATTCACATCGCTTACATGCTGGAGAAACAATGATGATCCAGGTTTAGGTGATTACACACTGCATTTGGATCCTCATGGTCTTCCTCAAATGGTTATGACAAAGGATTCTGTGTTATTATACCGAGAAGGTCCATGGAATGGCTTGCTTTTTAGCGCGGCTCCTTGGGATAGACTCACTAAGTTCTTCAATTACTCTTTTGTGTTAACTAAGGAGGAAGCAGATTATGAATATGATGTCTTAAATAATTCTACAATTACTAGGTATGTGCTAAGTTCATCAGGCCTTGCCCAGCGATTCATATGGTCATATGAAAAGCAAAGTTGGGATCTTTTCTTTGCAAGCCCCACGGATCAGTGTGACTATTATGACTTATGTGGTGCAAACTCCATCTGCAACAATAGTAACACTCCCATATGCCAATGTTTGCAGGGGTTCATACCCAAAAATGAAGGAAAATGGAATTCCTTAGATTGGAATGATGGGTGTGTCCGAAGGACAAAGCTGAGTTGTGACGGTGGAGACAGGTTTCGGGACTACAAGGGCATGCAAATTCCAGACACATCCTCCTCCTGGTTTGACAAGAACATGAGCCTTGAGGAATGTAAGAGCTTTTGTCTGCAGAATTGTTCCTGCACAGCATATACAAGTCTTGATGTAAGAGATGGTGGAAGTGGCTGCTTGCTTTGGTTTAATGACATTGTAGATGCCAAAAAGCACATCTCCATTGGACAAGATCTCTATATAAGACTGGCTGCCTCAGAAATAAGTACTTTAATTTCCTATGACTTTTGCTTTTATATTCAAATATGCAATGAAAGATGCATAAACTAACTCCATGTGAAAAATATGACTGATTTGTCAAGTCTCAGATCAAACCAGTAACAACAGTAGAAAGAAAAAGCTAGTGGGTATTCTGGTAGGAACTGGTGCATTCATCATGGTTATAACAATATCTGGATTTTTTATTTATCTAAGGAGGAAGAAAGTTGAGAAGCCAGGTGAATTTTGAATTTTATTTTCTGTTCATATAAAATTTATCAGAATCTTAACTTGAAAGTACTGTTTTTTTGTGCTTAACTCAGGTTTTCTAACCAATATGTTGTTTAACTCGTCTCCTACCATTTCAGAGAAGGATGTTGAAATTATCCCAACAGATCACAGTGAGAGAAATGAGAAGGAAGACATTGACTTGCCATCATTTGATTTTTCAACCATAGCCAATATCACAAATCATTTCTCCTTCAATAACAAATTGGGTGAAGGTGGATTTGGGCCAGTTTATAAGGTGACTTTACTATATCACTAGTGCATATATTTATATCAGAATGGTTTACTAACTTTTTAATTTTGATGAGCAGGGTGCATTTGAGAATGGCCAAGAGGTTGCTGTGAAAAGGCTTTCCAAAATGTCTGGACAAGGGCCTCAGGAGTTCAAAAATGAAGTGGTGTTAATCGCGAAACTTCAACATCGAAATCTTGTGAAACTTCTTGGTTATTGCATTCAAAAAGATGAGAGAATCTTGATATATGAATACATGCCTAACCGAAGTTTGGACTTCTTTATTTTTGGTTCGAGACTTTAAGATTTTTGTCCTCCCATTACTCTTACTTTTAACATCAACTCAGCTTGATGCTAACTTAAGAAGGAAATATGGCAGATCAAGCAAGAAGCAAACTATTGAATTGGAACAAGCGCTTCCAGATTATCAATGGAATTGCTCGAGGACTTCTATATCTTCATCAAGATTCTAGGTTAAGGATCATCCACAGAGATCTCAAAACCAGCAATATTCTTCTTGATGCTGATATGGAACCAAAAATATCAGACTTTGGAATGGCTAGAACTTTCCATGATGATCACACTGAGGACAACACTTTAAGAGTAGTTGGAACTCAGTAAGCATGCTTGAACCTTACTTAATAACTATACAAAACAATGATACTTCTTTCTTCTTTCACTGTTTTACCTTTTTCTTATTATTTTGCAGTGGCTATATGTCTCCTGAGTATGCAGTACATGGATCTTTTTCTGTTAAATCTGATGTATTTAGTTTTGGCGTAATTGTACTGGAAACAATCAGTGGAAGGAGGAACAGAGAATTTTGGGATCCTCATCATCATCTTAACCTTATTGGACATGTGAGTAGAAGAAGTGACTTCTTGCCACAATTTTCAAACATCTTGTTTAATCTCAAAATATATCCTGATTCTGATTCAGTACTACTAAGATGATCATATGATATGATTCTTTAATTTACATATTGACAATTCATGTGTTCATGCTCCTTCTTGTTTGCCTCTCTACCTAGTGCATTTGATTTAGATTAAACTATCAATATAGTCCCCAGATTATATGGGCTCTGTTATTTTAGTCCTTGGATTTTTGAAATCATTCATTTAGTTCCAAAAATTCATGATCATTACAATTTGATCCCTCTAGAGATTGAGTTGTGTAGTGACATAGAGTTCATGGAAGAACTAACTTGCAACGAGTCATAAACTTTCGGGGATAAAATCAAACATTTCAGAAAATCAAGGATTAAAATCATAGCACCCATATAGTCTAGGGACTAAAATATGATATGACTCTTCATTTTGATTTGTAATCATCAAAGTTGACATTTTCTAAATGTGTTTCAGTCATGGAGACTATGGATTGATGGGAGGCCATTGGAGCTGATAGAAGAAGAACAAGTTGATTTGATCTTTTCGGAAGAAGCGATAAGATGTATTCATATCGGACTCTTATGTGTTCAAGAGAGAGCAGAGGATAGGCCAGACATGTCATCTGTAATTCTAATGCTGAATGGTGAGAGACCAATGCCTAAGCCAAGGCAGCCTGGGTTTTATCCACATCATGAAACTTCTTCACCTGCCAAATCTGTATTTTCTTCTTCAAATGAAATTTCCATCTCATTATTACAAGCAAGATAGAAAATCTGCACTTCAATACTAAGGAATAAGGACAAGAAAGGGAGTTTTCTGTATTCTTTCTTCTACACTATATTAGTAAACAAGGGGAAATTGCTTTCTAGGAGGTTTCTTATTTATTTAACAACAGTTTCCCTCCACTTTCTAAATTTGACTTCTGTAGCTTTTTTTTTTTTAGCCAACAAATTTGACAAGCTAGATAATTCTAGTTCTTTAAATTTCATGGTCAAATTCGTTCTTTTTTTTTTTTTTTATTGTTGTTCCAGTTATGTTGCTCTGCATCTTCCTATTAGTAATGCATCAATAGATAAATAATGATTTTTTAATTGATTTATTTCTGTATATATATAAGATTATACTTTTAATACAGATGAGATGATAAAATTAAAGGAAAATCACACTCTTGATTATCAAAATTCATACTCAGATCAAAGTTAGTTCTGTCAAAATATTAGATACAAACAAGGTCTGCACCTATTTTGATGAGAAAAAGTAACTATACAAACTATCATTACAGTACATATAGGATATGAAAATCACAGTATCCTCTAGTACTGATAAACATGCTCTCCGAGTTACATACGAAATGGCATCTACCGGGGACAGATTTGGCTAATTGTGAGATCATTTGTTGAACATGATTTATAGCAGCTTGATGATGAACTGTCACCACCAAGCTCTCTTTCAGTAAAAAATCCAGGCATCTTAGGTTGAGGTAACAAGGAAGATTCACTACTCAACATTGTTACTACAGACAACATGCTTGGTCTTTCTTCAGGACTTCTTTGCACACATAGTAGACCCACATGAATTGATCTTAGCACTTCAGACATATTTAATGTGTCCAACATCGATGCATCAACCATTTCAAAGCACTTTCCTTCTCTGAATAGTGTCCAGGCCTGTGTTTATATTCAACCATTTAATACAGTAGATTATGGAAGCGGATCCTTTGAAGTTTACTACTTGTGAAGTTTCATTTTCTAGAGATAGAAAATGTGTTTCTAGAGTTAGAAATTACATTTTCTAGTGATTGAAAACATAACTTTCATGTACTTCACAAGTTCTGTACTTTCAAGAGGATCTAAACTCTAGATTTATATCAAGAGAGAACAAATTTTAAAGTCAATGCTTACATGCCCCAAAAGATTGAAGTGGTGATCTTCATGAGCAAATCCCCTATTTCTTTTCCCACTCACTATCTCTAATACCAACACGCCAAAGCTAAATACATCAGATTTTGTTGAGAATAGTCCATCAATTATGTACTCTGGCGATAGATAGCCACTGCATAGAGCATATATCAAACAAATTCAAAACAAGAAATGATATCATACAATAAATAGGAAATAACTCATAGAACACTCACTATGTTCCAACAACATGCTTTGTATTTGCTTCATTTTCTTCCCCTCCAAAGCTTCTGGCTAGTCCAAAGTCTGTAATTTTTGGGTTGAGTTCCGCGTCTAATAGAACATTTCCAGCCTTGAGATCTCTATGAACTATTCTGTGCCTTGAGTCTTGATGAAGATAGAGAAGACCTCGAGCAATTCCATTAATGATACGGATACGCTTGGGCCAATTAAGTGTCCTGCACCTTTCTTCATCTGTTTGAAATGTTGCTGAGTTAAACTATCTCATCACTTCTTAACCACAACTTTCAGAAATTAATAATGATTTCAGGTTAGCTTGATTTAGAAATTACAGAGATGATTTGGAGCTTACAAAAAAATTAAATCAAATTACAATGCTACTATGTTTTTTCCACTTTTGGGTTGATTTAAAACCTGGATCCTTGCGACAATTCCGGTACTACTGAGCCAAAGCTCATACAAAGAGGGTATCATTACACAAATGAGAAGCGAGTTGCAAGTTCAGACTTACCAAATATGAAGAAGTCCAGACTCTTGTTTGCCATAAATTCATATACCAACATCCTTTCTTCACCTTGAATGCAGCATCCTAGAAGATTCACTAAATTCCTGTGTTAAAGTTTAGCAATGTGGATAACTTCATTTTTAAATTCTAGGATTCCTTGTCTAGAAGTCTTTGAGAGCCTCTTAACAGCTATTTCTCTTCCATCTTCTAGCCTTCCCTGAAAATATTAATAATTCAAAGATAGTAAAACAGCATATTACTGACATTTTTTTCCAAGGTGGAAAAGGCTTTGAATTCTCATCATTCTATAACTCTGTTACAATATTGAATATTCATTCTAGGATTGTGTCTTGAATTTGTTACAGATCATTACCTTATAAACAGGTCCAAAGCCACCTTCTCCTACTATGTTACTTGATGAAAAGTCATTGGTTGCATAAGTAAGTGTAGTCATATCAAATAAGGGTAGTTCTAGGTCTTCCTTCTGGTACTGATCAATATCACCTGAATCTCGTTCTGAATGACCTCTCGTCTCTTCTTCAAAGAAGAAACAGAATTGTTAGCGAGACAGTATATTGCAAGAAAAATGATACGTAGAAAATTATAAGTTTTTTTGTTCCTTACAAAAGTTAGATACCAGATCAGTGAAAGAAAACAAATAGTGCTTACATTATTTTTGTACCATGGACGTACGAGTTAACTCATTCTTGTTGAAATATTAAAGAGTAAACATATAAACTAATCCTTGAAAGATACATTATTTAACAACTCTATCCTTGAAAATTTAGTTTACAATTTTTATTTCCTGCAAGTCATTAAACTAATACATTTAAGTCCTTTTGTCCTTGCAAACTAGACTGTAAAAATAGGTTTAAGGGTCTAAGTTCTATTTACTCCACGGTTTTCAATGAAGTGTGCAAACTAGACTTTCAAGGATTGAGTTGTCGACTTGAGTAACTTGAGTGTCTTTCAAAGACCAAATTGTATGTTTACTCAATTTCAAATTTCTATTTATCAAAACTAGCAACCATTAGGCATTGATCATGTTTAGTAATAAATACATTAATGCCACAAGTTAGATAATTAGTTCATTCTTTCAACAACTAACCATAATAAAAGCTTTAGAAGGATCAATTTCTACAATAGAAAGACTTACTGGCTTCCCTGCTCTTCATCCGTCTATAGAAGATGAAAGCAAGACATAAGATTAAAACTCCTACAGATAACACACAGATCATGACTATAGCGGCTTCCTTCCGAATAGTATGTTTCAGCTTCTTCCCCTCACTAGCTCCTACAATGAAAGCAGACAAATTTAGATAACAGTAAAAGAAAGAAAGGAAAAAGGTTAACTTTCAGAATGTACCTAGTTCTGTTTGGGCCATCCTAATGAAAATATCTTGCTCAGGAACACTTAATTCAATGATATCAATGAGCTTACCAAACCATAGTAAGCACCCACTCGTTCCTTCACTAATGTTCAACCCTGCATAAGCTGAACATGAGCAATTATTCAAGCACAAGTGCTCACAATCCTTGAGGCTCATACTTGAATTAAACCAAGACCACTCTGTGTCTGGTAACTTCAGGCTAGAGAATTTCAAAAACCCATCTTTATAGCAACTTAATGGGGTTTTTCTCACACACCCACCTGACCAATCCCCTTGATTCCATTCTTTTGGGCTTTTAGGCACAAACCCTTTCAAGCAACTACAAGATGGGAAGTTATAAGTGCTGCAACCAGCATTATCTCCACATAGTGCATAGTTATCACATGGAGATCCTGGTATGGTGGCAAATATGGTCCAATCAGTTTGAGGACTTTGCCAACTATATCGCTGTAGTTTTCCATCCGGAGACAGCACCATCCGCGAAAGAACCGACTCGTTGACAAGCTCGAATTTATAGTATACCTCTTTATCATTAGAGACAAAATTGAATGTGTATAGAGAGTTTTGCTTCATCTGAGGAGCCCCACTAAATCTAAGACCATTCCATGACCCGAAACGAAATTTTTTCACATCACCCTGCTTTAGAAAGAACTGGGGATAGCCATTCATATCAAGTAGATATGTATAATTCCCTTCAGAAGGATCATTTGGTGTGTCCCATGATGTGATATACCGATTCAAACCTGTGACCAAATCTCTCCCAAGCTTCATGCCTGGAAGGAGTGTGTTACCAGGATAATCAAAACTCTGCCACAAGAAATCTGTAGTGCTGTTGTTTGTCTCATCCATCACTATGAAATTCCCTGAATCCAAGAGCTTTGCAATAGGATTTCGAGCCGATGTTTGTGAGTTTGATGATGACCATACGGTGCTATTTTTGTGGTTGAGAAGGACTAGAGATCCAGTTTCATTGATTCTTAAAACTCCTGATGAATCTATTAGGGGTTGGTCTCTATTGGCAACCCAAACCACAGTCATATTTGGTCCTTTGTTGTACCAAATTCCCAAATAGCGATTGTTGGAATTAGCTGGGCTAAAGAATCCAAGTGCAAAACTTTTACCTGATGAAACTATGGTCTCACCATCACTTAGGGATTGCTCTCTATTCAAGGTGTCTCTTATAGTAGAAAATGCCAGATTATGCAGCAAAGAGAAGCACAATAGCAGTAGTAGGTTGAAGCCTTCCATTTATTCGCTTATTCCTGTGTTAAAAGATGAACATGTACAGAAATCAACAAGATGAGCTTGAAGACCTAAGAAATGGTATGACAAACTCCCATTAATCAACAGTACAAAGTTACTCCTAGGAAATTACCCAGAACTCCACATGTGATGTTTTGGCATGACAGTTGAAAAATCATATCCCTAAAATAGTTCAAGGAGTTGATAGCACTAGCAGCAGCATCAAATAATAATGGTTAACTTCAAGAGTCAATATGTGGGTAGTGAATATCGTGAAAAAGAAGCAGAGAGCAAAGACTTGTAAAACAACAAAGTGCTTATTGATAATAGAGGAAGGCAACTTTCCAACCAGCGTCTATTAATTTCCTCACAGGTTTCAACTAATCAATGTCCAACGACTCTTTTACCTGCAGAGTCTAAAGTCAAAAAGAGTAGAAAAGAAATGTCCATGTCTAAAAGGTATGACGGAATATGTCCACCATAAATGAGTTTTTCTCTATATATATATATATATTATATTTTTAAAATGAAAAAACAAAAATTTCAGCAATGGACAGCCATGTGTTTACGCTTGATGAGGTTGGGACTTGGGGGATTTTAATTTCCAAAACCCTCTCCCCCTTTGTGTATATATATATATTAGTGTGGACCCCGTGCAATGCGCGGGACAAAATTACTTCATTTCATTATTACATAAATTGTGAATGCATACTTATTTAGATTATATAAAAAAAAAATATATCAAATAATGTGATATAAAATAAATACTGAGATTGTACCATGATAAATTATTAGTATATTTATATTTTTTCAATTATATTTGAGATGATCATAAGGTATGCTATGAAATAAAGATATATAATTTTAAATAAGTCTTTGATTCTAATTATTAAACATGATATGATAAGGTAAATGTAAACTTATACCCACACTATGAGAAAGTAGATGCGAATTTATATGATTAACTTGGATACATCACATAACCATAAATAAAGAAAATTTGGTTATGAATTAAATAAATGTGTGTCGGATTATAGAAATAATTAAATTACGGAATGTCTATTAATATATATAATAAACATTATAATATGAATTCCTTCAACCATTTAAAAAATCATATAGCAAAAATAAACAGAGAATAAAAAACAAAAATAATATTCATCGACAGTATCAAGCCAAAATAAAAAAAATAATCATATTCAGAAAATAAAACTGAAATAGTTACAACTAAATAATTAAAACGTGTTATATGAAAAGCAAAATTTAAGAAGAATACCAACCGGATAATGACTTGAAATGTTGTTGTAAATCATATCGAACATTGAGGTGTCATATTTATTACAAAATACAATGTCGCGATTCATGCCCCCACGAGGTTTATGAAACGATGTACATACAAGTAGGTCATCTAAATACCCAATACAAAGAAACAGTTTTGGGACTTGATGGATAGTCAACAACTTCGTGGGGCATGAATTATAAAAATATAAAAAATATTTGTATCTCTAAACTCCAAATCCTAAACCCTAACCCTTAAACCTTGAACCGTAAACTCTAAATCCTAAAACCCTAAACCCTAACCTTAAAACTCTAACATGTGCTATAAGAATATGCAGCTTACAGAAACTTAAAATCAAAAGGGGTGAGTCAAAAGAATAACTTTAAATTTAAATGCAGTTCATACTTTTTAAAATATAATCGAAATTATAAAAATAGTATAAAGTGCAAATAAAATGAAATTATAATTGAAATTATAAATAATTAAAAAAATTATAAATCATTTTAAATAGTATAAAGTAAAAATATAATTGAAATTTTAAATAATTTAAATTAATTTTCAATATCCCATAATTATAGCACAAATTAAATTCATGCATACATTTTCTATTTTTCTCTTTCGCATGCATTTACACATGCACACTCAATCACTCATAACTCCTCTATCAACTAAAAATAATCACATCTAATCACTATCATCATCTTCATCACTATCACTAAACAAATTAGCATATATATGTCCATCACTATCTTCATGTTACAAATGAAAAATAAAAAACAATTCAAAAATCACCAGATCAACCCATGAACCCCATAAAATCAGGAATCCACTAACCTAATCATTTTTTAAAAGTTACTTTACAGTAACAATTGACAACTTTTCTTCTTACGTACATTTTTTCAAACGAACAAATTGTAAACACAATTTATAAAACTAAAAACCAACCTATGAATCCCAAAAAATTAACAACCTACTCTCCAAATTTTAAAATTCAAAATTATCTTAATCGATTTCACTTTATGGTTCTAACGGAAAACTCATTTTCTCATGTACAACTCTTTTTTAGTTGTAAAATTCTATAAAGAATTTGCATTTTAAATTCTAAATAATTCTTCCAACACCTCTCATTGATTCACTCTTTCTCTTTCATTATTTCTATACTAGTATGAAGCCCGCGCGATGCGCAGGACAAAATTACTTCATTTTATTATTATATAAATTGTGAATGCTATCCTTTAGAAATTAAAGGTATTTATTCAAATTATATAAAAATAATATAAAATACATACTTATTTTCTACTGCATATATTAAATAATGTGATATAAAATAAAGGCTTAAGTGCAATTTTGGTCTCCTAACTTTCGCAAAGGTCTCAATTTGGTCCC